>QNGE01001811.1:50489-79112 GCA_008508345.1 Paragonimus westermani | reverse complement strand
GTGTGTGGGCTGAGATACTGCCAGGACGCCCAGACCTAGACAGGAGAACGATTAGGGTTCTCAACCAAAGCCTTTGGCTCAAAAGCCTGTACCGCAAGGCAGCGGGTGGGTGGCGGTGTACCAGAAATGGTACGTTTTTCAGGAAGAGATGCCAACCATCTTCCAACCCCTAACCTGGAGGATTAGGAGACTGTGGTTTGTCAGACCTCTACCTGTTGGACTGCCTGGTATGAGTAACTCTGTCCAGTTGACCCCCGAAAGGTCATCGAGATGCGGAAGGCGTCACACCACATCAAGGTCCAGTCGCACCGTGACGGTACTCATCACAAGATACAAACTGTTGTGCTGAATTCAGTTTGCAGTCACATAGTGTGGCAACAACCGCTAATGCGGCTAAAAATGGGGACATAGAGGCTATTCGGATGACTCTTCTGAATCCCGAGAGCCGACTTCTTTACGATGTGAAATGGGATCATTTATCCGAGGTATGGCATCGAAAGCAAACTGCAATTGGTTGGTCGCAGAGTGGTGAAGAACTGTGAAAAGACCAACAGCAAAGAGTGGAACATGGTTAATCGCTTGATGACCGGCGTAAGTAAGTGGTGACTAGTCTTGTGTGAAATTGGCCAGGAAGATTAAATCGTCAAACTAAATCCAATCTACCCACGAGGAGTGTAATGTGCACTAGATTTACAACGGTCATGGAGATCTTGAATTCTCGTGCCTGTCGAACAGTCACGGTCAACGTGCGGATTGATAAACCAAAAGAGAACACTTGGCGGGATGTTGGTACGGTAGGTAAGAGGGATGAACCGATAACATACTAAAAGAATTAACACTGAGTGTCCGGAACATTGACGAAGAATAATGGAACTTTATGTCAAATCGGAGAACACGATGTGAACCCAGAATGGTCCGTCACTGTTTGAAAAGGGGTGAACTACAGCCGGCACGACAGAAGCCGACCACATTGAATCACATGGTGATCCCACCGACCGGTACAGTGTAGATCTAGGTTGCTTCGCTTGTTTGTGGTCGCCAAACACTGAAGAATCCGACGAACCGTAAACAATGAGTAACGTAGAGGTGGTAAAAACCGACGTGTGTGGAGTAAATTAGTTTATCTATGGGTGACAGATTCGTTACATTTAAAGTGTAAGTGTGTGCGCAGTTCAATGCATAAACACTTTATACTGGTAGAAGTCGTGCTCTTAGGCAAACAGTCAACGAAGCCAACTGTGCTCATTGATGTGAGTTGCGATTGATATTCTTCTCATACAGAGCATCTCATTGATGGTTTGCAGCGACCTAAACATGTCACGGATTTTTAGGGAAGAATACTAGTCGTGTACACCAAAATAAGTGAAACCGGCAATGAAGCGTAGATTTACGTAAGAACTGGCGTAAATCCGTCTGAAATTCACACTCTCGATTAAATCTTATGCAGCCATCGTAGGCGAAGAAAATCTATACCCTCATTTGCTCAGAATTACTCGTTCAAGTGAAAGCAATTCCGTGAGAAACGAATATTCTGCTAGGATAGACTAGAAAATCTCTCTTTAGTTCCCAATCGAACCAACACGTCTGGATGACGGAACTTTTTGTTTGCTAGTTATCACAGTAGCAAACAAACACATGGAAGAATCACTCAATCGAATCCTATCTCCTCACGGCCTATAGTTCACGAGATAATACGATTGTGAAGCAAATGTATTGGCGAGTTGGAATTCAGTAGAACGGAGAGAGGTAGGTTTGGGAAACCTTAACGGATTAGTAGACGAATTAGGTGATCTTTCAAATAATCCACTCTTTAGAATGTCTAGCGAAAAAAAATCCCCGAAAAATGCAGCGCAAGTCTACCGTGAATTAGACGAAATAAATGGATTAGATATCACTTGAATGACGTATCCTGGTCGTTCTAGCGAAGAAAATACTTCTGTTTAGATGTTGATTGTAAGTAGGCAAAGAGGGAGTTTGCTGACTGAGGCAGGTTAGGGAATTAGCCATCAACCTGAAAATACTGGTCTAATTTGTTTTGATACACTATGTAGCTTTGTATACAGTTCTGTGTACCTTGATATCAAAGTGAACGATGTAAACAATTTATCAGCTGGATCAGAAGAGGGTATCGCTAAATGCCACAAAAACATTCGATATCAAGTTTGATAGAGAACATGGAACAGTACACGATGCAATTATCAAACGTACGTGTAGTAGTGCACGGCGGCTGTCATAAATCTTAAAATCTGGCAGCTAGTAAGGAATAACACATACATTTGGCCAATGGTTTCAAAAGGTCATTGTTCCCATAGCTTTTTAGATGCAATCATCGTCTTCTTCACTTAACACGTATTGTGTAAGCAAAGAACAGGACAAGGGCAACATATAATAATATATCAAAATACAAGAGAACACAAGGTCAAAAGTCAATGCGATAGATGATAAGTAACGTAAGGTCGAAATTCACTCAGATGCAGTTTATGGATCAACAGAATCAAAATTCGAAGCTCTTGTGTTGTCCCTTTCCATTCAACTTCTTAGTATTGTTTTCATATCGCACACTAGGAGGAAAAAACTGCCCTGAATTAATGATTGATACTGATATCTTACTGCCATTTACTCATGAAAAATAGTAGTTACGGTGGTCCTACTAAAGAAGCCGTTGTGGGTACCGACAAAAAGTGGGGTTGATCTGGAAGGTGGCCCTCAGGAGCACCAGGAACACAAGGAAGCAATAGAGAGTGCACCTTATTACTTAAAAAACGTCGTCATGACCGGTCGTACAATATGCCTTCAACAATGGATAACATGCAGTTGATACCGCCTCTGTACGGTTTTTAAAAGGTATTGTTGATGAAAAATAAACCCAGTTTCTTTACATGACGCATCGCCTCACACAGAGTAACAAGCCAGTTAGCAGGAGATCCCTGCTTGTCGTCTGTATGTGCTTTCGGGAGCCAATTACTCGATGGCTCAGTAATTAGCATCTATATAGCTGCGCAACTTCTGCTCCATTTACTCAACTTTGAGTCTCCTCTTCAAAGTGTTCAGCACTTATGTCTTGATATCGCTAAAACGATGAGCAAGCTCCGTTGTGATTTGGTTTCTTTTTGCAAATAAGGGCACTGTGACTGGGCGATAAGAATGCCTTCTGTGGCGCTTCGCGTGTAATTACTCGGTTCTTGCATCGACCTCAAGGTGCACTAGCTATGCAAAGCTTGACCCAGTAAATGGATATTCCAGCGTCACAGTTCCAAGGTCATGGTAAACACACCAATTGGCATGTAGTGGGTGCAATCAAGGTTAATTTTGTTTTGGCACTGTGATAACAGTACCGACGATTAGTTAGACTTACGAACTGCAGATAAGCTGGGGTCAAAACAATTAAGTTGCCGATGTGGAGGTCTAGTGACAGTAGCAATTCACCAGTGACCAGGCCTGAAACTTGATGGATTGGCAGAAGTGAATTGTCTGCGTATGCCATCGACAGTGTGTGACAACCCAGGTTGTCTGGAGAACGATCAAATCAACTTTGTGGTGTAGATTAGACTGTAGACATCGATGGATAAAATTGTGACGGTAAACGATATGGTCTCTTCAGAGAGAAATCAGGTCGAATATGTTTCCGAATTGCGGACCCTAGTCAAATCTGAATGGTGGTCTCCTTACATTCTTAGACTATCATGGACTTTATGGAACCGGACTAAAGTGGCTTCCATAATTGAGTACCTTCTCGGGGGATCCCCAAAGGAAAGGGGTACTGCATATGAAATCACACTGAATTAGCTAACTAATCCCCAGTAGTAAAAGTGGGAAGGGCGCAGGATTTAATGTAAACAATCCCTAAGAGTCTGTATTCGAATTGTTACTGTACCCACGCTCTATGGACAAAACACGGCCACAAACTAACCGCCGATGACAACAGAACATTCGTGAGACAACTCCCCTACGTCTCTCACTGTTTCATTCTTTGTTAACCACTTCTTGTTCACAGACAGGGTAGTAAGAAAACAGCACAACTAAAAACGTTGAGTTTGAATACTTGGCATCTCCTGACGTCCCCAGCTGGAGGTTGGGTTGAACACAAAGAAGACGAACATGGCCTAAAATTTTTAACTTACCGGTAGACGTTTTTATATTCCTTTGTTCATTCATCAATTAACTGACACGTGCTATGAGCCAATCACCTGGGTGCTCGAAAAATAGCGCATCGCGCAGTAGTCGATTAGCCAGTAGTCTCAATGCGTGACCTATCCAACTAAATTGTCAAAATATGCACATAAGCCCGTTGAATTCCCACTAAGAGGCCCCAGTGCTGCTTAACCCCCGTGTTGACAGCCCACAGAAGCTAGCATAGATTGAGTGACCACAAAATAGTTGACATCTTCGGTCAGTGGTAGTCCATCTGTAGTGGAATAAAACTGTCCCGACTGTGGTCTTACTGCATGCTTACATGAGGCGTCCTGATGACGCTTGCTTTAGTTCTACTCATCAAACGTTCGCGACGGTTGTGATGCAACTTCCTAAGAACACGATCCAGTCATCAAGCCTCATACACAACTTTACTTTCGGATAACACCGCAGCCTTGGAGCAACAGTATACTTTGAAGTTTCCAAGCACATTCAGATGGGCTGCGCAGAGGCGACTAATACTAGGTAGCATTCTCAAACGTTGATAAGACCACTTTCGTACAAATGAGACCGAACGTTTCCGAACTGAATAGGACGTCAGCACCAGGAATGTGTGGATACCTGAGACAACGTTTCAGTATTTCGTCCATAACGAAATCTAACCAGAATGAAAAGAATAAACATTTATCATGTAAAATGTCTGAGGTTGGGCTCTTCACTTGATCTGGATAATCCTTTCAAATCAAAATGAATCCAATGGCAAAACCATAAGACCATTCAACATTTAACAGACAATTTTGTCACAATATGTCCCAGTAGCTGCATTACGTTTGTCACCAAACCAGGCCAACATGAATCATATTGCTAACAAAACCACTTGACACCCGTCTACTAAGAATGATTCAATGAAGAGTCATAAAAATAGTCCCGATTAATATGTAACAACATTTCGACATATGGTCTACCGGAAGGGATAAGGGGGACACAGTTCCACCTTCCTATTGGAACTCTCAGCGTATGGGTGTCTCAAAAGTAAATCTGGAATAGCTGGACCCTGTTAGCTGTATGCTTGTTTTAATGAATCTCCGAATTCTGCCATGGGGCAACAGATTTAACTCATCGGACAAGCATACCTCGAACATTATTGACTGAGCTCAGATTATAACTACAGATAAGGCAGTCTAGCATATGTATTCTGCGCCGTATGAACTGGAGTACCGTTTTATTGCGTGATATATCTTTTCATTGTGTTAACGTAGGACAACGTTTTGCTCACCATCCGTTACACCCACTTCACTCACACGTTGTTCGAAACGGACTCCAGACCATCCTAATCGAAGTACCTAAACATACATTCCATCCACCTGAGAGCTAAATCAGTAGTTCTACGTATAGAAGCCTTGCAGATTGGTTTTTTCTAGCTACTGGAATAAACATAATTCTACTCGGTTTTCTATAAGACGTGAATCTCCAGCCAAGTTGTGCGCCTCAAGATGTATTCATGATGGACGAAACGCAACGTGTTCGTTACCTTACAGTCAAGTAATGAACATGCTCAGTTTCCTCTATGGAATCGCCGTGGAGCAAGCCGATACACATATTGCTCTCAGCGTACAACAATTTTTCCGTGAGTTAGATGTCAATCGAAGGACTCTGTGTTAGTCCTATTCAAATCAACTCGGAGGTCTTCCCCCAGTGTAAGTGGGGAAGAACTTTCCAAGAAATCAGTGATGGTATACCCTGACCTCTGAAGTCATTCGCTCGTGTATTCGATTAACAGTCAAATACTGTGTACCTTGTAAGCATTGCATCAGGTGGTACAGTGTGAGCTGAAATAAACTACTTTCACCGAATGCCTCCATTAGAAACAAAATGGCTGCTTATTAACTCCTAATTCATCGATCCATCCAGACAGAATTCACATCTTGATGCACGAAGACTACCGGGATGGCATGTGAACATTCGCCTGATGGCTTATGGGACATACGTCTGGGCCAAGCGTGACATGAGCACACGCTCAGAAAATGGAAGTTATTTTCGTCGTCAGTTTTACGAATATTTCCACTGACTCATTAGGGATAAACGGGCGCAATATAGCATTTTACTCCAACGACGCATAACAGGTTTAGTTAACTATACATGAGAAATCGGCACAACGACTTACTGTACCAAAACTATCCGTAAATACTGCGTGGTCTCGAAGTTTAATGGTACGATGCACGCTCTTGTGTTCGAAAGGCACAACATTTGTTGGTCCATCGCATGTATGACGCTGTTCCGCAAGAGCAAGTAGCCACCAATCATAAGGGATGCGTGTGAAATCAAGTCAATTCAATCTCCGGAGAAGAAAGATGTCATTGTCGAAAATCGCCATAGGTTGATCTGCGTTAGGACTTAGCAAATGCGGCCGTCCGGTTCACTGAATCCATTTTGGTCGTTAAACTAATTATAAAAGGCAGCTTCGTAAGCTTCGCGTGCTACCGAGTGACGCTATGTGCGTCTAAACCGTGCTAGACATGTTCATATTCAATCTCGCCACCATAAGATTACAGATTGAATTGCGGCTACACATGTCCTGAAAGAAAGTTCAGTTGTCGACAGCCACACCACGCAGGGTGGTATGCCATCGTGTGAATTTTCAGAGAGTACGTAGCTCTGTAACCAGTTGGTCGAATGTGAACGAAACTAACAGTAAAAACTGTGTTCTCAATTCTACTGTTAAATGACGTCTCTATTCGTAAACTGTCTCCGGACTCCAAGCCGAAAAGTGTTCCAAGGTACTTAAGCAACTGACTAACGGCAACAGAGTCAGCGCTGAAAACAGGGCACCACGTTTGAGTCAACTGATTGCAGGTTCAAACTGAACACAAAGCAATACGTAAGGTGGAAGTGCACAGGACACTGAAACAACTACATACAGCCTTCATTGTGCTAGATGGTCGCATAGAGAAACGAAACCGCTTAATTACCTCCATCCACACCGCGCAGATTCCGAACAAATTGGTCCCGAGTCATCTTCGATTGGGTGCGCACATTGGGACTGTACATGTCTGTGTGTAGCATGACAATCGCATAGGCCAGCACCATCACAGAATCCGGATTTCGAAACTGAGCCTTGACACGAGCTGAGTTTTGTTCCACATAGGCCGACTGGAATTCAGTCAGAAGATGGACAATTTTTTGTGATTCGCCCTGATTACGGAACAAGATAAACAAACAGGCGAACGAACCATAACAATGCCGAAAATTCGCCGGTTAAAGGATATAAAAACAGGATAGTTTGGGTTAGACGGAAAAATACACCATGTTTACAAAATGGAGATAGCGATTGTCCACAGGACGTGAGATATGGCCATAAATGTTAGGTAGCTCGCGTAGATGAAACTCCACAAACCTACAGTGGCTCTCGTCTTGATGAACACTGTGCTGAACGCAACAGAAACAAAAACGTCCACATAGGGTGATAGTCAATCGAGTTCACTAAGCGTTTAAAATCCAACGATTTGGTTCCCCTGTGCAAGTTGTTCTATCGGAACGCCAACCGAACCGGCCTACTTTAGTGAAGTTTAAAACAGAGAGAAAGGTTACAACATCGAAGTGGTGCTCCTTAAATTCTATACACCCTGCGACATTCCTGTCACTTAGGGTCGCTGGTCGCCAACTGTTTGTGGTTCACTAACTGAGGTTATTACGCATTATGATAATGTAGAGTCACTTCAAATCTGTCCATTCCCAAGGAATGAATGAAGAGAGCTATTATTGATTGCAACAACACGAAAAGATCAGCACATGATTTTTACACGGGATTGTTATCAACATGAACGCAAGTACACGATTCATCAGTTCGTTGGAAAGATCCACACATGGCATGAATACATATCTGCTCAGTGGTCCATGCACAACGGAATGCGGGTGCCCGGTTGACGGATCAATAAGCCAAACTCATGTGTATGGGGATCTTGACCTCAAACGGACACTGGTAATGAACGAAGATCGTCTTAAATTCTGTCATGCCACGATACCAAGATCTTGTGTTCTGTTCACATGAAAGGTCACCAAACAACTTCTGAGGTCCAGGTAAGTTTTTAATTGAGCCTACCGATTACTAATCAAACGGCCACACGCTTCAGCCCAAGTCATCGCGACTGCTGCTCTCTATGCTTGGATGACTTAACGATAGAGGTGAGCGACCTTCAATGTTACCTAAACAACACAATCGCGGAGTTGCTGGGATAACAACAATATAACGAACAGTTCTTCCCAGTTGAACTGGCTAAAACTGACAGAGACCCTGAACACACGCATAAGTGAGTAAAGATGTATTGTTCCTAATCAAGAAAAGAAATTTAAACCGAATGATCTTGATGATAGCCTTCGAATGGGCAACATATGAGTTGGTTAGAAGACTAATTACAAACGACTAGTGATCAAAATCCGAGTTCTCATTTCAATATATTGGACCAGTTTTTAGTGTCATGAGTTACTTCACACGCAGAAAACGATGTAATCAATACACATATTCCAAGTGTTAAAAATGTGGCTTCTTCTTTGCGGAATACGTGCGTTGGACTAGTCAATTTGTAATCCCAATGTAAACCCGATCCTGAATCGATGGAGCGAACCCCGCTCGACAAATATACACAACGGTGTTAGAATCCTCCATCCCACAACACAGCTGTAGTGTGTTTAGCACCACTGTTTCTGAACGACCTATCGGAGTACGTCGAAAACAGTGCGTTTGTGCTTAGGATTTTATCGCGATTATTTGTGCGAATTTCGTAGTGAATGTACTAAAAGGAAATGCCTCTCAATACTTAATTTTATCAAACAAATTCTCATTCAAAATGACCACCTTATGCAGTTTACCCGTAAACAGTCAAAACCAGTGAAGGCGCAACCACCCACTCCAACGGCGTTGGGCCAGCTCTTTAAGATTGGTGAAACGATAGGTGTGAGGCCATGTGCACACAGGCTAAAAAACTTAGTGACTCACACGATCTACGTTCCATCAACACTGATTAAAACAAACTTAGTGACAACACTAATCAAATCAGACGTCACTTACGGATTTACCTGTGTACGAGGACTGAAGATAGCAAGTCGTACACCACTCCCTGAGCATATCCATAAACAGATTTTGATTTCTAAAAGTGGGACAGTCAAGAGTGCCACAACCAAACACCTGAGTAAATCCGAGCACCGCAAATACTATGTTGTTTATCAGACTGTGGACAGATACACTTTACTCTTTCATGAGAAGCATGTCATACACCTCAAGAGAGCATCTCATTTTGTCCAAAAATAGATTTTCATGAGCCAACCACTACCTTGATGAACTATCATAAAACGGGCGATTAATGTCATCTACTCCCCTTCCGTGTCTAATATTTGGCACTCCCTCATTTTCCTACTGTAATTGTACCATGCTTGTCTTAAATCTATCAATATGAATCGAACGTGCAATGGTCGGCTACACTCTGTTCGCCTCGCTTGTTAATTTGTCTATTACCAATACGCTCTGTCTCTCCTATTTCATTGCTGATTTGAAGAACTTCCAATTTTGTATGTGCATACTCAATCATTAATCCATATGGTTATCAGTTAGTGCAACTAACGGGATCGAGCGAATGTCGTCCGAGCACAAGGCCTACATAACAACTTGGGAGCCATTCAGATTCAAAACAGTCACATCCCTTCAGTAGCTTGAACCAAACAGTTAGAAGAACATTTGCAGATTTCGTCTTTTGTTTCATCTTTGCTTGTAGCTACATCATCACCCCAAAGTAGTGTGGACGTCCAGCTGAGTATCCGCGTTACTAATTATTTGGTACTGACGGGCTAGTATTTACTAGTGTTCGTCTTCTAACTGTTTGGCTCAAGCTATTCGAATTCGATCGGGGACAGCACTGCTTCAAACTCCATACCACCTACGTTGTATTCTTTGACATCCGCTAACTTACTAGTGCAGTTTTATACCATTAGGTCAAATATACATGAAAATGTTACTTCTATTGTTAAAGGTGATGTACAAGAACATACAAAAAGAGTTTCCTTACGAGATTTGCATAAGTGGATGTATACATTGTGATACCTCTTTAATAAGTGTCTGAAGAGACTTAGTGTTTCAGGTTACGCATAAAAATTGTCTCACGACACCTCAAACATGAATAAAGATTCGCTGGTCACATTTGTATAAAAAAAACATTGAGAACCGTCAGAGACCGAATTCGCAACATCAGGCCTAATCCAAAAAACCGTCCAACGATGAACCGTTTTCAACCAATGGACACAAGAAATGACCTCCAATTCGCCCAAATGAAAGCTCCACATGGACAAAACTGCACGACATAGTTAATAAACGGATGACTTCACAAGTGTCTTCCCAATGTACTAGGCGGTGCTCGAATACAAACAAACAGGTTCCCTTTTTCACAATATGTTAGGAAAAGGCACTTTTTCCCAAAAGTTCGCCCCATATGACAAGGAAAGTGGATTTTTCAATTTTTGGATTTGAATACCCGCCAATACTTTCAAGATTCGGGTTTCGAACTCGCTTCTGATTAGTCCGTTGAATAGCCTAGCTCCAAGGTCGCTCAAAATCTGTAAATGTAGCCGCTGTGCACCAATGTTTCGTCTTCGAACAGAGCAGCAAATGAAGCTTGTTTGAAAGCCGTTCTTTTTCTTATTTGTTGGAGAGTTCTGAGTTGCGAGAGTTGGGTTCCGATACTTACGCACTGACCTTCGTGTCGCTGCGTTCCGTTCGTAATCGAGATATTGCTCTTGGTCTCCCTGTTCGTTCTCGCCTTTCTCTGCCAAGGAGTTGTAACAAAACAATTGTTATCTCCAAGGAGCAATGTGATGGCACACTCGCAAATGACTGGTAGTTTTCAAGGCATGGTCCTCATGATGCGAAAATGCATCTACAGTGCAAGTCAGATTCGCCGAATCCACAGTGAGAATGAGCATATTCCATTATAACCCTTTCAAATGGATTACTCAAAGACTGTATGATACAGGGTACATTAACACAGATCTTCCGGTTAGCGCCAAGTGGATATTCAAAGGCATCTTGAAACTACGATGGTAGCCCAATTCCACAGTGTTTAATCGGACAGTCACCACGAAGACGAGTACTAGCAGTAGATGCGTCCGTTTGAAAGCAGTCGGTCTTCGTTACCAACAGCGAGGTGACGGACAGCAAGTTCGACCTTCAAAGATCCCATATGTGCCACGCACGCCGGGAGACAGAATCCACGACGTATGAACAAGCGCCAGGATGGTAGTCCGTACATTTATCCAATAGACCACACAGCCGTAGTCATAACGGCCTCAAGAGGTCATGTAAGCTACTTCCCAAAACCAGTGCATTCCTCTGTCCCCTCAGCAATAACCACTGCGACCAGGTGCACAAAGCTCACCTAATCTCTCCTGAGGATGCGGTAGATGATTGCTGGTTGGCAGTTTCGGTGACTCACCTTGACCGTATATATATATATATATATATATATATATATATATAAGTGAAGTAACGATCAGTTTGAGAGCAACAAAGGTCACAATGAGAAACGAAAACAGTCTCATTATGTCTTTGGCATTCACAGTCAAAATCAGCAACTGAATCGCCACTAGCTACTGTGATAGTCGATCACAATTGGCGAGCGCATGAGAAAGTATCACTAACAACATACTAATTGCTGGTTCCTACTTCAAAGCACGACTTTGAAGGGAGCATCAAATCAACGAAATATTGGAATTTGGATTAGACGGTTGTGAAATAATCACAATATAATCAATCAGGCACGACTTCGGCGATTTGAGATAACTTCACATAAACTGAAAAACAAGAGCAAGCACACAAGGACAAAATGCGATTAACAAAATCGATAAACTCAAACAGCTGTCGCATAAAGAACATACCGGTGTCCGAAAACAGCTCAATAGAGAACGCAACGCTTCATCCACTTCCTGCTCTCGGAAATCCAGCTCACGCATGAATTGTCTGAACAAGCAAAACAACACTGGAATCATAAGTTGTGGCCAACGAAATATGAGATGATGATGAATCAGCATCTGCGAACACAAAACACGTCAGCTACCGCAACTCCCATATCCAATGGTGGCTGTAAACAGTTGGTACTCATAAACAACTCAAGGCAAACGTGAGTTCAAATATTGATCTGTTCTTTGCCTATTTCAGAGCATGAACTATTTCATAAAGTTAGTCATACACTAATGTTCCTAGAATGATCTTAACACAACCTACCTTTGGAACGTCCACACCACGTAATTCACCTGCGAAAATGCAACGCCGCTACTCTCATTCATGCACAAAAGAACTCAAACAGTAAATACACAAACAATGAGTTATACCCAGCTCGCACAGATTTCGCACACACGTTCATCTCGGATTCGCCTAATTGGTCACTATATCCGGGGCACTGTAAGTAGTTGGACAAACGATGGACGCCATCAATATAAATGTGCCCTAAAATGGGCAGTTTCTGTTCACCAGTTGGTCCATCTCTGGCGCGAATCACCGCATCAACTTGTCGTCACAGGCCTGTTAACAAGTCTCGTGACAAAGCTTCGCTTTACCTAATGTCACACCTTCCGAAATGCCAATCTTAAATACTATGGAATCTGCAGTTCCACTGCACGGACAATCACTTCAAGACGCTTCCAGAAAAACTCATGTGATTAAGACTCGTGATCACACAGAGGGTCCTAAAACTATGGGTCTATTTTTTCACTTTGACTACACGTGCAGCGCAATGAAAAAACTGTTCACCTTCATAATCATGCATTATCACACAGAACGCAGGAGAACCAGAAAGCCATTCGATATAGGGCATCAAACTGTTGTGTGGGCTAAACGTGCTCAGAGAGCACACTATGGACTTGTGGGTTGAAGCTTGCGTCGATCAAGAAAAACAACAACCATCAATTCAAAAATGTGAAACATAGGGTTGAAAGCGATCTAACAATTTCAACCAGCATACATTCAGTTAAATAGATCCGAACTAGCTAAAGTAAGTACCTGGTCATTACAATGTTTCATGACGCCTATCCTCAAACCGACAGCTCAAGAGTGGTTCTTGTTGGAGCTCATCAGGTAGAGACAGGGTCGAACCGGCAATCCTTTGCGTTACGATCCAAGACTGCTATCCACCCGGATGGTAGTCAACTTATGAGCTTTATCTATGATGAAGGTTCCTCTACATAACTGACGTGCAGGCAGAGGACACCACGTTAGCATGAGTGGACACAGTCTAAGATAATTAAGTTATTTCTGACCTGAGGCCAGTTGTATGGCTGTAAATAAGCTGAGTTCACAAGCACTTGGGTCCCAGTTGTACTCCATATCTCGATAAGAGTATGCATTACTGACTGTGCTCTAACAACAGTAAATATCGAGTCAAACGTCTTTCAGAAGCAAGCCAACAAACATTCACCAGAAAGCTGTGAGATCTGTGAGCAACCATCAGTAGGGCTCAACCTGAAACACTTAAATCTCACGATGACTCTAGGTAATTAATGGTCCATTACTGAACATCATCCGTTAAAGGAAGTTTGCTGTTGAGCTATGATGGATGTGTTTCTTCATGATTAGTTGGCAGTTGTTAAAATCTGTTCAACTAAACCTTGCTACTTTCTTCCCAAAGAAAACCTACTGTCCCGAATAAGAAGTGTGCCTGTTTCACCAGCTACGGTGACGTTACTGTGTCGAATACCACGAGAGTAACTATCCGTATTCAGCCGATCATCCATCTATGCGAAGCGTACACCCTATGATAAACAACCGAGACACGTAAACGGAATGAATGTATACATTGTTCATCGCAAAATTAGCTGATTTTCGATCTGATCAGGAGCCGTATTGTTAACCTTTTCAATAGTCACACA
This sequence comes from Paragonimus westermani, assembly GCA_008508345.1. Taxonomy (NCBI): domain Eukaryota; kingdom Metazoa; phylum Platyhelminthes; class Trematoda; order Plagiorchiida; family Troglotrematidae; genus Paragonimus; species Paragonimus westermani. The sequence continues at coordinate 65,078 of QNGE01001811.1, read as the reverse complement.
AATAAATCACCGCCAATTGAAAAACGGCTAAGCTATGTCACTAATGGCATAGCAATACAACCAACATGGATCAGCGTGATGTATGCAACGCTTCGATACAACAAACGCCACGCTGTACACAGATGATCGTGCTGAGATCAAATACAACAACCGCGAGCGAACAAAATCCATAGAATAAAACTGAGCTGATTCACAACTGTGTCATAGCACGACAGGGCTGGACAAGGAGATATAGGTGCTCCTTTACATACTCTACATACACACGTATACAGATAGGTTTCCTGAATACGTTCAACTGATGACAGCTGCACAGATAGATGTTCGAGTACCGGCAATGTTCAACTCTAGTCACAAACGGGTCTCAAAGTAAAAATAGTTTAATACTGTAAGTGAGTACATGTATGTTACGGAAAATCCGAACGGCAGCTCGGAAATTTGTCTTAGTTTTTAAAATCAAGCTATTTTTCTGCTTGTTGGAAACCAGTGTGACTGAGAAATAAGACCTCGGTAAAGCAGCAAGACAGAAAAAGAACAGTTAAGTTAACATCAAATCATGAACGGTTAGACAAAATAGTAAACTGTTCCTTATTGAAACACGATAGGCATTACTATGTCTCCATCTGCTAGGCAGCCAATTAGCATATAATGACTGGCACCCAAATGTGCACTTTCCATCATAATTGCCCAACATAAGGTCAGTTCACCCGATTTGGGTTGCTGTAAGACAGTTCGACTTGGAGTTGAGCAATTAATTATATATGAAAAACCTGGTGCTTGATAATCAGCCATACACATGGATGAATGCGATCAGTGAACGATGTCTACTGACGAATATCATTCATGATATAACTCGACAGGCTAGTTCAAGGTGCAATATCGTGGAGCTTTTTAAAGCATCACACCAATAATGTATAAAATAAAAGAGAAGACAAGTTACTAGAACTCCATACAAGAGACAGATGTTTGTGATAGCTAAGTAAAGCCGATCTCTATAAGACAGATTCGGTCGGATTGGTTTTAAGAAGTAACGAGTTAGGAAAATGTGTAACGTAACACTACACAGTACCCGTGGTTCACAACTTGTATGAATGGATTTCGTACCAGACCTAACGTAAAACCACGTAGTTAACAGCCCGTCAGTAGTAGAACGAGCCTAATACGAGCGAAGAATTCTGAGGTAGTGTCTGGACTGTCTCAATCCGGTTCTGAGATATATAGAGCCCGCGAATTCAAGCAGCGTTCCTTGCACTCAAGCTACCTCCAATGGCGTAATAAATGCGGTGGCAGGGAGATGCATTCTTCACGTTCCGCACGTTGTAGATCGTTTTCCCGTTCACAAGGTGTTTAGTTAAGTCGTACTTCATTCAGTGCTACTGACGTTAGGCAATTTTCATTCAGTGTGCAGAACAGGCCACAACAGAAACGAAAGTATATCTTTAAACCGAATGAAGCACACTCGTTCCCTAACCTAAATCAGTACTGTCAGGTTTGCGTAGCTCACACAATTAACAGCGGAAAATTGATAGTCTACTAGGGTTGGCATATCTATTCACTGATGAATGGAACCAAACAGTCGATATTGTACCAAAGACTTTGTGAAAATGAAGCGGAATAACAGTATTAACCACAACCAGAGAGTGCATTCATTCTCAATTCTGCAGCGCATCCCGACAGTATTCAGCGAAATGGCAAGTCAAAAACAAGTGAGTAAATAAATGGGCAAAGAAAACACGGAAACTGTTGAAGAAGAGTCAACGGTGGCGCAGACACAGGCAAGTCACTGACCGCGCCACGCTGTCACCGTGAAACCGAAAGCACTCCGATCGGCAAACAATTGACTGTAACTGCTGGTGTGTTGCTCAATACGGTTGAAAAACTTCTTGTCTACTAAGAAAAGGTGACCCTATATTAAATAGAACGCTGTAGACTGCTCTTTTTGGAGTAGTATACAAATGGTCAAGACGAGATGTTTTTAGTAGGCAATGTGTATTGCGAATCTTACATGGAGCGTCTAAGGACCGAGATCACACATCTCTCAGTCTTCTGGGTACCATGGTTATTAGCTCAATAGCCCCATAGCTACGAATTCGGAGGTGACTGTTTACGCAGGTTTACTGTGGAGGAGGTGAACCTGCCGATAAAGAAGCAGCCGAGCAAAACTAAGGGCCTTGTGGATTCACAGCCAACAACTGGTAGCTCCATAAAATATCACATCATCATGCAACCTGATGTGACAAGGTTCGTTATTTCTCATTGCAGAAGGCTTCGTTTACCAATCTGGAGTATATTTAACTAAGACACACCTGGCCCGCATGGTGCACACATAATCGAATGAGCATCAGCAACCATGCGGTTGTCGTCACTTACGTCATTCTATCGCATTGTGTGCCACAGTATACCGTTTGCCACAGAGTAAGTATGCTAACCTTTCGATGTACACGCATGTGAGTGTTTAATTCAACGTAAAACACAAGGTGCGGACGAAGATACGTACATCGTTTGGTTGGCCCGCCTTCCAACTCTCGGTGAACGCAGGCACATACACACAGACCTAACAGAGAATACAGATACTTTGTGCAAATGATAAACTGTCTTTAACATTCAGCAAGAATAACGTGCTCAGCCCAAATTACGGGCAAGAAAGTAACTCATGATAAGTGCCCGAACTTTGCGATGCTTACAGAGACCGTGTTCAGGAAGACTAGAAGAGACCGGTTCCCAGTGTACTCCTAACTTTTTTCAGTGGCAAGGACGATTAAATTCGAAATTGGATAAAATAAGTATGACAGACTGACAAGGAAGCTCTTCGCCCACAGATGACATTGCGAGAAGCATGGCGGTTCCAAACATCCCCCTAGAAACTGCTTAACTAAAATAGGTACCGACAGAACGAAGGAATCCTCTGGAGATAACAAAGTGGAGTGTGTTCTCTTCTGGACGTGCTCTGATTAGGTTCAGCAACACTTAGACATCCTTACTCACATTGTAATGACTAGTAAACAATAGGGTATTCGATCCACGTGTTGCCTCATACATAACCTTTCTAACGAACAGAAATGTCGATTCAAACCAATAATACGCCTTATGTACCCAGAATGGTGGATTATCAGCTCTATATGTTCACTGCCACAACAAGAGAAAAACAACTGAACGTGTTTGAGTAGCGCAATAGTGATGCACATCATAATTCCGAATGAAAACTTGGCGAACTGCTACAATCAGCTTCAGAGTAAAAGAACAAATAATTCAGTTTCGGGATTTACCTAGAACTTTGAGAGGTGAGTTTGTGCAGAATTTGAGCCAACCAATGAATAACAATGTTGTGGCCGCAAAAGACGCTTGGCCTGTGAAGTTGTTCATTCCAGGAAATCCTTTACAAGTTATGTGAAAACAGAACGAGCGCGTACTGTCATTTGCATGGCTGACGTGCATCCACACACAATGGGCAGCAGTGCATTGTCCTTCATCTTGGTGACACGTCTCACATAATGCACACACACGGTTCCAATAGTCGCTTCTGGTTCCTCGTCTTCCTGGCGTTGATATCTGCCCTTCAGTTCCCGATCGTATGCACGGTACTACTCACAAACGAAGGTGTATGTTATGTAACAAGAGAGATAAGATTGGGTTCGTGCACATGTATGCCGGACTCTAGGAGAAGATACAGGAATGCATCTAGATATCCTAATGAACAGAACAGTTGTTTCACATACGACTTTCGCAGCTATCAGAACTCATGTACTGTACGATCGTGAGAAACGATCACATCGACGAACTGTTTATGGGGCTAGCACCATGAAGTGATAGATGGTTTATGGACCTAGAAAAAGATGTATTCTTCGACAACAAAGCAGGGAAAGTATCTGGTAAACAACACATTCAGTGGGAATGCTCATATGCATTTTCGAAGGCATAACAACTAAAAGACGGATTGGATGATGTTGCTTGGAATCGTCTGCTCGAAACAGACGAATTACGATGCGTTTCGCATTCTCATGAAGGAGAACTCGGCGTACGCAGACCGAGTTATCAGGCATCGGTGATGCAGCTTTTGTATGTTTCAGGGTTCGACTACGATCTAACAGATTGGTCCTATAAGTGATGGGTCATTCCATGCGTGCAGAAGAGATCCACCATGGCAGTTGGACTGAGCGTTGAGAGTAATATCGGCGATCGATCACTTACAGACCTCATCTATTTATCCTGTACGGAATGCGGTTTACGGGGTTGGCTCTATGCGTACCACATAGCTTCCCAGCATTGTATCTTGCCTGCGTCAGTTGACTGGTAGGTCTGGCGACTTGCCGACCATAAACACTAAGAAGGCCGGATAATTATGCTTGTCCGGTCTGACCTGCTAACCAATCCGATTCGTGACATCAACCATGAAGTGGATGTGATGGCCTAACTCGGCTTCCCTAGTAAGGATCACTCCCCCAAAGTAACCATTTTCACAAGAAACGGTGCAAACTCCACAGAAAGCATAAGATACAAAGGATACTTCTCTAACTCCCACAGGGACCGCTTTTCCAGTGCACAATGGGGAAATTAAATAGAACGGCAGCAGAATAAATTATGCCATACTAGCTGTTCCGTTTGTGATCACATTAGAAATAGTCGCATACGGCTAAAGGAGGAGCAAAGAGAATGATTTCCAAACTATGCGTCCACTTCCTCTAGAGCGACTGGTTTCATGTCTCTTGGGGAAGCACAGTATGCACTTCGGATAACCGGGATCGTGTACTATTAGACTTTATGGTTCAGTGAGGCGGCAATGTGACGAAGTAAGCCAAGGTGGGCTTGGTTTACTTTCTCAGAGAAACCAAATGTGCTGATAAGCTTGCAAACTGAGAAGGTCCAAGGGTAGTGACAAGATTCCGATATACGCAACCGGTAAGGTAGAAGAACTCACTGTGTTGTTACCACGGCCATTTCATCTTTTGTATTTCCCAGGTAATCTCCGATGGCAATCCGACTGAGACCTTTGCGAGTCAACAGAAACCGGGCAATCGTGTCCGGTGAACAGTCCAGAAAATTGTATCGGATAAGAAAGTCGACACCTTTGATGGGAGATCTGACGAGAAACAGGAAGAAACAAAACAGGGGAGAGTTTAGAGCAAACTTGCCCCCTAGTAAAACAATCCGCTTGTTGTGAATATTGTGTACGGTCTGGTACGTATAACGAGCACTCCTAGAGAGAGAGAGTGTGTGTGTGAGCCCAAGCTCTCTAACCTCAAAAATCTAACATGGAAATGAATTGCCCTCCTACAGACCCACCGTGTATTCACAGGTATACGCCAGTTGAGTAATCGCTTGTCAGCACTGAACATAATTTGTTATGGTCATCCTGGTAAACCCTACTCACGTGACTTGATATATATATATATATATATATATATATAAGGCGAAGTGACTACGTTAGGTAACAAACGCGCAACAATACATGAAAAGCAAAATAAAAAGGCATCGCAGAAAGTAACGAAACGTCAACGATCTGTCTCTTTAAGTTGGAACTAGTTGTCATTGATAGCCCTTTGGACCGAAATCGATCGAAAAAAACCTGGATAGTTAAACACCCCACAGCCTTAACACACCCTTACAGTGGAACAAGATTAGAGGTAGCGGAAAAACAATTCGTTCGCAACAAGATAACAATGACAGGCAAGCCTGTATTAGTGCAGCTGTACACCAGAAGCAAAAATCGCCAGATCGTGTATCGAAAAGGTTCACAAGCAGTTGAAGTCGCACACAACCCATCAGGAATTTGTAAGCATCGGAATTGAATTATTTTCCCACCACTTCAGAATGTAAACAAAAGCAAATATTAACAAGCTCATTAGCTCCCCTCCAGATAGTCCCACTTTAGAAAAAAGCACTAGGTTCGGCTTTTTACCTTAAGATAACTCATCGGTAATGCAGGACTTTTAAAAATGATTCGCGTGCTTTCGGGCTGGCAAACGCTCCATTGATTGACAGGTTTGGACACCGGTACGTCTTTTATAAGTTGCCAAAGACTGAATGTGTGAATTTTCAGTGGCACACTAGAAAGCGTAAGTAATTCATCCAACATCAAACAACAGTTAGATGTACGCTGATGAAAATTACACGCGAAAAACGTGGAATCCGTCAGACTAACATGTGAAAATAAGCTGCAAAATAACGGTACACCTAACAATCATACCCGCCTATGTATATATATCTCGCACAAAATGACCACACGATGTGGAAATGTGTAATACACGAGGGGAAGAAAAGCATTTTCGGAGAGATGTAGATAGACAATAAGATTACACAGAGATTGGCAACACCAGACTGCTATTCTCAGCCACATCAGACAGCGTCCCCAACCAGAGGTGTGCATTGTACACTGGACCCCAACCAGGAAGCCGGGAACGTCTTATAGAAGCAAGGTTCGCAAGTGAGTACCTTCATACCGCGAACCCTAGGCACCAGGCTGCCGCTTCCAACCTAACCAACCGCCTGCAAACAAGACACAATGTTGAGGGTAGTGAGTTGGCATTCGTACGATGTGGCCAAGTCAACGAAGCCTGTGAGACGAGATGATTATGCCCACTGATCCAACTCGAAGATAGGTCGACGAAGCTCGTCACTAATGACGCTGTGTTCCCATCACATGACATCAATGCTTCGGAGACACCGGTGTTTGAAGACGGACATTCTGTAAACATCCTCCGCGTCTGTGTCATTCAGTCAACTTCTTGAAGGGGAAATGCGATTCACAAGTTCGCTTTTCGCAACCCGATCAACCGTCAATTGCTTTCAGGTTTATTGTTCAGCAGACCGAGTTGAATGGAAAGTGTTGCGTCGAACCAACAAAGAAATCCAGTGGCAGAATCGAATGATAATCGATTCCTTGAGTGATCTATAAGTGTTCTTAAGATTACCCGCTAAAATTATTAAGAGATGCTTGTTTGCACACTTCTTCGTTAGTTTCAATAACTTCACAGACTACCCTGTGAGTAATCATTACATGATTATCGTTCAGGTGAATGTTGTTTATTCACATTGAATTGTCTGTTTGCAGTACACCAAGGCATATGTGTACATATAATGCCGAATAGAAACACCTTTTGAACAAGCAATAATTTCATCTGCAGAGAGCCTACGGTGAAATCAAATATGGACTAGTTCCATGATTGGTGTGCTGCAAATTGAGGCAATCCAATGTGAGTAAACAAAATTTTTATACATACATATATATGCGTACACAATGAAATGCCATTTTGCAAACAATCCCTTTTATGTTCTTTGGCGTAGTACAACATCATAACATGGTTTATTTCAAGAGGTCGAAGTCGCACTAGCTCTGTTGAAATTTCCTCATCATGAGAAGCATGTGTGAATCCCTCTCATTGACAGAAGCAACATTGAGTTCTCTTTAAGTTTAAGTTGAACATCACTCCCATTTGATCGCAGCCTTCACATGCAGATAGACGTTCCAGCCAGCCTCTTTCGAAAAGAAGCAGTAGACTCGGGGTTTTCTCGTTAGAGCTCGTCAGTAGTGCACATCCTCGCCACGGCTGGGGTCAGCAATTTGGCCACGCTTTCATGAGGCAATCGTGTTGACCACTGTCTCATTGACCTCACACTAGATAAGACCGAATTGTCATATCTGAACGCTCAATTGCCTTCGCCTGTGAGTAATGATCAGGTTGCCCGATCGTCTCGATGGGAAATACAGTCATTGGCTCCAATCCATAGCTTCGCGATTAGGACTTCCTAGATAGGTCGAAATATTCGGGCTGGACCGGACAATGGCTTTGGTCAAGGGAACAGTAGGTGGCGTTGAACTAATTAGTGAAACAGAGCTGCGCGTGATTTTTCTCCACCGTTCCTTGAGCGTTCTAAACGCGTGTAGCTACATGCACACAGAAATCATTCGCGGAACGCTAAGAACACGTAGGGAACGCTTAAAGACTACTCAGGAAAAGGTCGTGCTACGAAGGAAGGAACACACGTAGGGGAGAAGTAAGATATGTTGAACAATTGAATAACCCTGTGGTTATCAAGGGTGAAGTGTATAATATTTACTCGGACACCCAAAACATCGAGCAGTTCTATTCATCCTGTGGGAATGGTTACGTAACCAGTGGACGTCCGTAAAAGCGAGTGATCGCAGTGTGGTTTTCATTAAGTGTGTAGACTGATCGCTGCAAAACACCTTGTCCATGTTGTACCAAACTATCTAGGCTCACGTGTGCAAACGTGATTTACAAACCGAGCAAACGTTGTTGCAACTTGTACACCGTAACACCCACTGCTCAGCAGGATACTTGCAGGCAATATTCGGACACAAAATACTATATAAATACTATGAAGCTGATATTCACGTGCCGCAGTTCGAATAACCAAGGAGCGGTACTCGTGCTTCAAAACACGAAACGGAGAGTCATGCAGAACAGCCAACAGTGGTCTTCAATGCATCCCGAAGACTTTGCAAGTCGGCTCACTTGTTCTCACAGTGCTGAACGAACGGTCTGCTATGTGTTCGACTCTGAGCGCAGTACGCTGATTTTGTAATGCAGTTTCAGTTAGCTGACGCTGGAGTGTACCAGTCGGGCAGACTAATTCGAATCGTCTGATGTGGAACACATAGATAAGGTCGGAAATGATTGCAGCTCGTTTGATCTATCAAGCAGGGTATACATGAGGGCATTTTGTTCTTAATATGCAACAACAATGTAGTACGGAGTGACACAATCTGCAAGAGCACAAATGGGCCTAGTGATCTCACAAGAACCATTAAAAATAGGCCTTCGGAGATTAGATAAACCGTGCCACCCAAACAGAGTTAGCCCCTAAGCTAGCAAGCCTGACTGAAAAGGAAACGCACATGCCTACATCGAGTTATAACCGCACGGTTCTGGTAAATGAAACAGACTGAATAATCAAGACTTTAAGTCATCTATTTTAAGCATCCATTTGACTTTGCTATGAAGAACTCAACGTGATAGGTCGCCAAAAACGGTTTAAAGGTAAGATTGGTCCTCGGCCGAATGCTTGAATGGCTGACTCAGTTTCGGAGAATAGAGATGTGAAAGTGGCATTGGCTTACAGAAAAACGTCTTAGTTGGATACGATAATTGTAGCAAACAGCTCGCGCCGCCAAATTCACCGTCGGTAAGCTGTTGGCTAGTCGTGAATCAGAAGAAAAAGCTGTTTTGTTTAACTGGTGTGGTCAGTCTTTCGTTGAAAGACAGTGCATAACGCAACCGTAAAAATACCTCTTTTGCACGACTGTGAAATCTGGCTAGTATGTGTGGAGAATGATAAAAACGTGCTTTCGACCAGACGTCTCTGAACGCATCTCTTTGCACGGTAAGAAAAACAACCTTCGTCTAAGTGTTCTTCCAACGGGCAGATCCTGTATGGCAAGCAATCGTTTGTCACATCGTGTCCTGTTTTTCATATATTGATCTGGGTCCAAAAGCTAGTGTGTGGCTTGGGTTCGAGACACGAACGTATCGGTGGAAGGCTCGTTTCGGCAGGGCGCGTCCAACTTCTCAGCTGAAGCCCAATGAATAACGAGCAACTCTGATTGGTGGTGCCATTGAGCATAGCCGAGAAGCGCAGTTAATGGTACCCGTGTACCCCAAACTTAGTTCCGTTTAAGCACTACTTACGTTGCCCTGCTCAGATTTTTCCTCACCTTCCACATTGTGTGGTGATTCTAATTGTGAGTAAACCGATGCCAACCACCTTGAATAGTGTCAAAAGGTAAATAAATGCAATATAATACTAACGATGTCGTAATAATCTTACCCAGTTCCCAAAACTTTTCTGCTGTAATCGCCGTGGAAATATTCGTAGTAGGATTGAAAGGTAAGTTCTGGCATTTTTAATGAATAACGTTTCAAAATAACTTTGTCCAAGTGTTTGTATGCGGCCGCGTGTACATACAACAAAGCCCCCAGTATAAATTGGCTGACATTAACTGGAGGGAGGGTGACGGAAGTAAATTAAGGGTTCATATTATCGAGGCTAACCCAGAAGATAAATGACAGTTGGAACGGTCAAACTAAGATGCAACAACGACCCATGAGACATACTTATTCGCAGTTTGTCAGTTTAGTTAAGTTGATGAACAGCTGGTCTATGACGACCCCCATGGATAATCCATAAAACTACGTAAGTATGCTTCTGTGGAGTGGAACACTGGTACGACGAGAAGGAAATTATGTTCAGTGCTAATTCCAAGTGAAAAGCCATGTGGCTTTCTAATAGTGATGTCCGATAACCTAACCCTGCAAGTGGGGCAGTGACAATAACAGCTGTGTTTAGAACGACGAAGGGGTCGTGTGTCAATGTTAGGCTCAGACCACGTGTATCCGAGCTAGGCCACAGGGGATATCATTTGGCTACATTTGGAATGAACCTAACGGACTAAATTATGCATGTTTTGCAGAAAGAGTGGGCTATTAGAAACGCTCAGTACTTTACATAACATCTGCCAACTCGGCTAGAGCGATGGATTCATCTTCTCGTACATTTGCATCATCGTACACCCAATACAGATAATCAGAGAAGCAGAATACGACGAGTGGTCAGTCACGACATAACGGATTAGATCAGAGAGAATAAAATTTATAAACGTTTAGGAGAAATTGTGAAGAAAGCAAGCCCTTTGGCTGAATTACATACGTTTTCAGTTGAACGCAACTCAGAGTTGATAGCGGTTCTGAAAAGTCAAACTCACTTGTTAAAGATATTCAACCCGATTCGGTACAACCGTTTTCTTCGTTTCTCTAGGTTGCGTACTTGCTGCTTGGCCAGATGGGCGGAAATCGGTTGCATCTGGTCGGCAGAAACCGACGAATCTGGCGAGCACAAACGTATCTGGTTTGCTGAACGCACGTGTTGATAGCCGTGACAATGAGAAGGGATTAAAAGTCGGTTGTGTCGCATTTGCTCAACTGAGAGTGGATGAGGATTATTGCCGAACTGGTGCTGTGGGAACGACGAGTTTCTGGAATGTCCGGAAGAATGCCGATGGGAGCCAGACGAAGTGACAGCGACCAGGATAGGTCGGGGGACTTGCACAGCAGCACAGCCGTTGTTGCTGGTGGTGGTGGGGAGGGAAGTTTGATAATTCACTAGTGATTTGGAGCAAACTCGACCAGGCGGTACAGGTGGGTGGTCGCCTGTGACGGTGCTGCTGATCAGCCCATGACGACGGGAAGTCGAAGCTAAATTCAGAGGGGTCAGATGACTAGGAACAAGCATCTTAGGAGCATGTGCGTAGATGTTAGGCCTGGAACATTGAATGCACTGACAATGGCTTGGTTGTAGAGTGGGAGAGACAAATGCGATACGAGTTGACTGAGGCGGCTGGCAAAAAAAGGCTTCAGAATGTGGATGGCAAGTACAACGAATAAACGAGGGACGGACAATCGTGTTGGATGCGACAGAGTCGTTAGGACTGTGACGAATGTTCTGACTAGAAGACACTGTCTTGCTTGAATTAGGAGAATCCACTTGATGCAAATTGCGTCGATGGACAGTAGGAGAGGATAGCTTTCTAATGGGGCTAGTTCGACGTCTTTGCAGCTCACATGAAAGAGCCGCGGGAGCAAAGCGAATACAGTTACATGAATGAAAACAGCTGGAGTTAGAACCAATGGAAAGCTCTCTGGTAGAAACTGGGGGAGTTAATCGGCATGGTACATCAATTTTCATCTTACCCGGTTTGTCAAAGGCTGAGAAATGTGGAAGGCATCTATCTGAATAGACAATATCCGGTTCGGATGCAGGTGGAAATAAACTGGTATGTGGTTTGCAATCAGTGTGCCCGATAATCGAATTGGCTTGGTTATTTCTCAAAACAGAATCAAATGACCCGTCGGTCTTGCTCTCGGATGACGAATGAGATGAGAGAGATGAAGCGAACCCCAACTGACTCGACGTTTGCTCATTTCCAACTGCACACGCACTGTCAGAGTTTGTCGACGCACCACAACTGGTCTGTGCGGTAGCCGCCTTCAGTGCCCAGTCTACATATGCTTGTTCCAGAACCAGATCCTCCAAGCTACCGGAAGACCGCAGGGTTGATCGTACGGGACATGAACCGTTCAGGAATTTCACGTCATCCAACGCTCTAGTGGAGGTGGTTAACACGTGTTTAGAAGAGAAGGCAAGTACATTAGCAGAAGCACAACTATCCGGTTTACGCTTTTCTAAACAGATTCGGGCGTATTCCGTTCGAAGTCTATACTCACGGTAAGCGTTCTGAATGATACGGGCTGCCCGCTGAGCCCGCATGCGTCCACCATAACAACGCTCTATTAATTCTATCTCCTTAGCACGTAAGTCTTCACCCAGCTCGTAGCTTAGTGGTCCAAACTCGATTCTGGTGGGTCGAGGATTGTGAAGAAGCAAAACTTCTTTGGAGTACGACTCCGGCACTGGAAGGCACGTTAGCACTCCGGAATGGATGTGCACTGGATGGCATGACTGCGGTTGATTTGTGGGACCTGAATCAACATCAACGTTCGCACGACTCAAAGAGTGACCAACAACGGCACGGAAATCCAGTGAAGAGCGTGATGAGGGCGGGGTAGGAAGACTTGTGCATTGCTGAGGACAACCGCAACGTGAGCTTGGTAGGGGCTGATCGCTGAATGGAACAGGTATGGGGAGCACTGCGGGAGTTGCGGAGTCCAGTTTTCTCTGGCTATGTTCGAAGTGTGGAGCGACCTCGCAGCCAAATTGTTCAACGCTCCATGAATTAGACTGAGATGTGTCCGGAGTCGTCTGTGTCAAGATACGCATCGCCTTGCTATAAGAATGACAAAATAAAGTTGACAGTGTGTGAACGGAAAATGAGTGATAGTTAGTGGAGAATAGCATGATAAATAAATCAGGTATGGAAACGAAAACAAACCAAGGCTATTGACTGTTAGAAACGGAACAGCGAATATGAATCGAGCAACAGAGTAATCACGGTCGGAACTGTTAATTATAGGGTCGATGAGAATTCAAGTTACCAGGTTTTACACAAGGCATTTGTCGTCATATGACATACTGAGTCACATCTAGACCACTTGTCTGTACCCAAACAAGAAAAGCCGGGGCAAACAGGTCGGAATCCGTGTGACTGGTTGATGATACCATTACCACTCAAAAATCCCGGACCCGATCAATGAGTGACATCGGACACGAGAGTAAAAACTACGTCACAAGCTGGAATTGAGTTTCGTAGGCTCTGTGATTACCTGTGATAAAGCTATTCAAACTGACGCGAAGTCGAACGGGGGGTGAGCATTTATCACTAACAGGGCGGTTAAAGCAAATAAAACATCGCACTAGAAATTAATTAAGTAAAACAGAAAGTCATGGGAACTGGCGCACCAATTGCACCTTAGAAAGACTTTCGAATACGATGTCAAATAAACTTCAGTGTGAAGGTGTGGTCACCGACAACAGACATCATGCAACCGGAAATGGACGCTAAAATCAAGGAAATTAAAAGCTACACCAGTGACGTAAACAGGCTAAAAAATAACTGTAAACAAAGATTTTCAACGGCGTAGCTGATGGAACTACGTAAACCCGTAGAAATCTTTATTAAGAGTACATGACCAGGGTACTGCAATCACAAATACGTTCTGGCTTTCAGAACACGGTGGTAGATTACTCAGATGGGATTTGCAGGCAGGTTTGTTTAAAGGCGCCCTGGATCACACGCGTGTTTCTCGTACGTAATATACGGTGAGCTGAGAAGAAAGTTTGACGGACGTGTTCATATTTACGAACAGTACATTAAATTTCATTGAATTTGTTGAATTATTCATGTGTTTGTATCACTCCAGCTAAATCTTTTGCGCCAATTGGAAGTTTGTGTCATCCTGTTCTCTTGCGATTTGGCACTTACAGCTTTTCTCAATTGCTTCAGCTCATAAATGGCAAATCAGTTTGGAGGGATTCGGTATGTTTGCGGTGTATAACAAAGATGCGTACAGTTCCTAACATCCGTAGATTGTGATACGTGGAGAAAGTATATAGCACAATTAACACATGAAAACCATATGGGGGTGGCAAACGTACCACAAGAAGGTCAACATCTCTAGCAAACAACCTTAGCAGTAAAAAAATATCGATTATACATCATTTGCATTACAGTAAATGTGGTCAGCCGCAGTTGTGCGGACACCCCACACGCGCTGGTGAACGAGAAAGTATGGCGCTGGACACAGAAGACACCAAGTATCTTTAACTCAGAAACCGATGATCTGTTTATTATATGTACTGATGTACAGATGAATTAGCTGAAACATGCTCTTCGTTCTGACATTACCAGAGAATTCGACAATTACGTACTTGCTGAGGATTATTAAAGACTACTCTGAATTCCCACAAGACGGTTGTGCCGGCTAGGCCATAGATTTAATCAAGTACCATGTAGGAGAAGTGATAGTTGTACATGGGTACCTAAAATAAGGAAAAATAATTAAACTTTTAGATGAGACCCAACTGTGAAAAGTCAGGGCTTCGGCTGGATTCGAACCAGCGACAGACACAGCATGCCTCAACGCGGCAAGCGCTCTACCAGCTGAGCTACGAAGCCACACC
>QNGE01001811.1:0-46873 GCA_008508345.1 Paragonimus westermani | reverse complement strand
CCTGATCATTGCTCACAAGCGAGAGTGGTTGAGCGTTCAGATTTGATAATTCGGTCGTGCCTAATGTGAGGTCAATGGCGCAGTGGTTAACACGGTTGCCTCATGATTGGAATGTCCGGAGTTCAAATCCCGGCCGTGGCTCTACTGACGAGTTCTAATGAGAGCGAAACTCGAGTCTAGTGCTTCTTTTCGAAAGAGGGTGGCTGGAAAGTCTATCTGAATGAGAACGCTGCGATCAAATGTGAGTGATAATCAACTTGAAAAGACTGCAGTCTGAAGGAAACTATTGTACAACGATACGAATCGCTCAGCTGTGGTAATGTTCGACACTAGCCGGACGGTTCCATGATCAAACCACTGATGCCTCGACTGCTTCTGTCTACAGTTGGACAGCATGATCGAATTCAGATTACACGCATTCTAATAAACCTTAACTTAGTAGAAGTCTAGTACTACAAAACCCGAAAACCTGACCGCCGAAAGAGTAAACCGAAATTTGCATTCATCCGCAAAATTTATGATTAAGCCTTTTTTAACAGTCCAGTGTGAGCAAGCTGAATTTCTGATAACTTGTCGATAAACAGTGGTTGGTTACACAGATTGTCAGTTACAGTTAAGTGTGCAACAGTAACTACCTCCATAACTTAGGGTTTGAAGCATGACTGTTAGATTGCTGAGGCGTTTTCGGGTGTGGGCGTAGCATAAGTCATGAAGCAGACAAATCTGCAATTGGGTGACCGTGTCCAGGCGTGAAATTACTTAGCCTCCGCCGTAGCTTCTAGTTTAGCCGGTAAAGTGGTTGCAGTGTTTGCGTGTTATTTCTGTTGCTGGTTCGGAACCCGCCAAAAGCTATATTTCTCATTATTGGGTCTCTTCTAAATTAGTACATATGCAGCACTACCTATCGAAAATCCGTAGCAGGTAAGCCCCGGCATTAACCACCGATGTATCACTGTCAGTGATGACCACGATGATGCATGGATAGTGTGAACACTGGGTAAATGGGAAAACAGGGTTAGCGTGACATGTCAGTCATCCGGATCACATAATGGATCCAGACAGCTGTTAGCGAAGTTTTCCCCATATTGTGTTCCAATTACTTCAAGGATAATTGTGCCGGTCTCCAGTCGCATCGTTTATGGTTCAAAACCTTAATTACTTGTCTGGGTTTTGGTATGCTGAGAGTATGCAATCCATATGTAGTTACAGGCATAGCACGACAGCAAAAGTCTAGTGGTGCAAAAGCCGAAAGCACAAGTTTATATGTTAGAAAATTGGACGATGGTCAGTATGACCTCCGTTAACCCCTCCCTTCATGTTTCTTGTGGCGTCACTGTCTAAATGCGATTAAGTTGACTGGCCTACGGTTAGAAAAAAGCATAAAAAGCAAACTGAACCCCTTCAATTCAGTGGTCACAGCCGACAAAAATGAAACTTTGAAACAGTACTGGCAACATACAGAATAGAGTAGTCAATTATGACCTGGGAGCTACCAGAACATATTCGGAAATCACAATCCTAATCTGTAGCATCTAGAGACAAATTAGGCGTTTGTTTGAAGTCTAGGGTAATGACAATGGACAGAAACTTTGAATAAACTACGGGTAAAGGGCATGACGAGAGGCAAGTATACATGTTTTAGGGAAGACAGATCTTAAACGTAAAGGCAAGTTAAGCCAACCAGTCCTCCAACAAACCATGTCCAGCAAAACAGTCGAAATAAGCACTCAGATATCTCACACTTTTGACTTGAACATCTGAATCAGATGAGTAAGGTAGCGGCAAGTGACCCAGGCAACCATGAACATACTGTGGACCGTCTCTATCGACCTTTAGAGCAAACCAGAGCTAAAAGTGCGAATTCTAAAGGCTTACTTGGAAGAATCGAGTTGAATCGACGTTCCGTCAGTCGGGGGTGTACTGCCGTGGTTTTCATAAGGTTCTTTTATAATCGACATGAAGCAGTTTGACCGACAAGCACGGGGTAAATTATCCACACTATCTCCGGTCTTCGAGAGTCCATTAGAACATGACTCACACGAGTGTCGCACATTATCCGCACCTAATCTGTGGGAAGCAAACGCTGGATGCAACACGGAGCCACAATTGACAGTGGACGTCGACATTTCAGACCCAGTCACTAAAACGTGGTGACAGCATTAAACGTCTCTCTACAAAACCAACGTAGTCGCCAGCTGCCGGATAGCCGAGTGGACACAGTCTGCAATTAAGGTTGTCAAACTGGCGATGGTTACTTGAATCACAGACTGATTGGTCAATGGCCCAATGCACTGTTTGCTCGCACATGATTCGACAAAGGCCATTGATTTGCAGAACATCGATCAGGGCGACCAGCATCAGCGCTGAGCGGACACACCGGCGATGGCTGTCTGTCATACGTTCCTCAAGCACGTGCGCGAATGACTCAGTAGACGAAGCGAATGGGGGTGAGGTTAAGGCGACAGCCGTTTTCGCAACCTGGGCCTGTGGAATCAGACGTCGCGCTAAAATATGGCCGGCCCTACACTGGCCGTAGATGGGGCTGCTTACCGACAATCGCAAAACGTGCAAGACGATTGACGTCAGTTTAAGCCCAGACGAGTCTCCCCGATTCATCCGACGCACACCCTAATTTGTGAAACCCAAGTCTACCCAACAATTGTTGAAGACCAGGGCAAATTATTTCAGGGTCAAGCCACACCATGAGTAAGCGCGTCAACGAAAAAGGCTGGCGCTTACGGCTATAATTCACCCTCTATGTCGTTTCGACCATTGTCACAACGAAGTAACTAAACCTTACAAGGTGTTCCGAAACGATGAGACGCTCACATGCGATTTCAAAATTAGTGGATACCAAATTGCTTATCGTTTTATCCTATATAAAAACAAGTTGCTGCACCAGTTGTAATGGTCTGCCTTCAACGGAGCACTTGAATTGTCTACCTTCAAAAAAGCCGATCATGCTGGGAAGCCCGGTAGTGGTTGTGACCGAACGCTGAGAGATGAGGAGCATTCCGTGTTTAGTGTTTGGAAAAAATGAATAATCAAAACAGCATCCCAAAAGTAGCAAGGCGGGCATTTTCTTTGCCATTTAATACCACGTGTCAGGAATATCACACAATTGTTCACCAACTGGTCTCACGTTCAGCTTAGTAATCAACAAGTCAACATCTACGTTTCGGACTCACGTTCAAACTAACGCTAGTGGAAAAACTTCTGAATAATAACGGCAGAATCCCGCAAAGTTGACGGTCATATAGAAGTTGCTGAGGAAACAAAAGGAGACTTTCTCACTCAGTCGCCATCATCAAAATGGACAATTAGGACAACCAGGTCGTCTGGAATTAAAATGTACCAGTTTGTCTATTCGATGATATCAGAGCGTGTGGTGACTCAGCGCACTGTGATCGACTCATCTAAGCCATGTTAGAACATAATCTTTAACTCATTCTATTAGAAAGTCATAAAACCCGACAGGCTACACGGAAACCTAAGAGGAGTTTGAATTTATTGGCGCATGAACTTCTCAGACCGTGCACGTTAACCTGGGTGACTGTAGCATGCACTTCACACAACTGCTGACCGGCCACTGAACATCTCTCTACACATGTCGCCATGATAGCATCAGAAAACAATCAAGTCAAATTGGGCATCAATAAAAATAGGGTGGTCATATTTGCACTAGAGTCCCTTCGCATCTCTAGCACTTTCTGACGTGCCCCATAATCGCCGACTATGAAGATCAGCAGCCAGTAAGATCTTAGAGACAGGTGAAACGGCATTAGCCGATTTTGAGTGTCCACGTAGACTTTCTCCATGCTTACCATAACATTTATGTTTATCCGCATAATGGTAAAAATATAGTTTTCACAGTCTCATTTGTTGTTTAAGTACTCATACACGTGGCATTTGGTTTGATAAATGTTGTACAAACTTTAAGAAATATCTGTCCATCAGGTACTTAGAGATTTTGTTTTGTTTATGTATATCCTGATGAATCGTTAGTCATAAGTATCGCTTGAGAACGCCTCCACTTTCTGAAATCGGTTTTTGAACGTTCACAGGACCACACCATTGTCGTCAACTCGATAAATGTACATTTGAAGAGTCAAGCACCAGTGATGTGGGTCACACAATTTACTCCGCTGGTATCACTCGAGCGCTTGATAAAGCGCACGAAATCACTGCTTTCCTACCGCTTACGTCAGTGAAGCAACTTCACTGATTCGTTGAAATGACAACTTTTAAACAACGATTCTCTCATGTCACACTCATAAAAACCTGAAGGCTTCGGCGAATAATAAATTGGCCCTGCGTGACCAGTCAAAATGAGCAGTAGAGAAAAATTAAAAAAATCTCTTCCACGTTACCGTTGAGAACCACTCAATCTAATGCTTTCCCTGTCCACAGATGCTCTGATTTCTGCATTTCAAGCTGTCTTAGAATAGTATATAAATGGATCGTCTCAGCTGCTTGCGCTTCTCATTGAAACTAAAAACTGTTGATAAATTTGAGTAAGTGCCATTAACAATTCTTCTCGTTATCGAACATTTCTGACAGAAGGTAGCACTTGTGGCATCCATACTCGACACAACCGGTTTTTGTACGCGTTTTCCAAAAACTCCACAGAATATTCGTTCCAAAAAGTTTATCAGCTAGATTATATTCTCCAGCTTTCAACTGATGTGTCGTGTGCATCTGGTTCACTGAACCTAGTGACAAATATGCTACCACGAGTTTATAATGACGCCATCCACATGTCGCCTATTATGGACTCCCCAAAAATGACTGGCAAAGGTCGATCCCGGATGGCTGGAACACTTATGATCTCCTTCGGTTTTCAGACTCCAAACATGTCCACTCCATAAGTCGCCATGAAATATTGTTTGTGATGTTTCACGAAAGTTCCACAAACCATTTGCTCCACTATCGTTTGATCGAACACTTTTTAACGCTTATCTTAATTTCGCGTATACCAGCACGCCACTGTTAAACGAGGTTGCGGTTGTGCTGAAGGGCTTAATATTAACACTGACTTCCGTATATGGGCGAAAAGTTGTTTCGTATGTCAAAAGTTTACAGTTACCTGTCATACAATAAAACCAATGACACATTCACCGTTTCGGACGGACGAATCAACTATATCCACATCGTTCTCGTTCGAGTCTTGTTATCAGCGCAAGACCACATCCGCTCTGTTGATTCTCAGACAACCGAGCGTGCCGAATGCCGTTATTTCCCTCAGGGACCGAGCATGCCCTGCCGAGTTCAGCCTGCGGTTGAACAAGCAAACGGCTAGATTTACTTATGGCGATCGGTTGTAAGAACAGTTATGTGACCGTCTATCTGACAGAAGCAGCAACACCACTGTCCAGCGGAAACTGCACACTAGAAGACATCTGACACGAAACGCGAGCAACACGATGACACTGTCATAGCCACCTCTGAACAGTTGTCGGTACTCTTTCGGAGGCGTCATCCAAGCAGACACGACCACTATGTGTTAAGGGGTTTCAGCTCCAGACGCATCATCCGCCAGTCCTCGCAACTACTTTTAAGAATGTTGTGATAATCACAGATTCGGATACAAAATTCTGCGGACTGCAGAGCATCAAAGTCAAATAGCCATCGACCGAAGCGTCGCTACTACAGCCAATCTAAAATGTCATGATTACCCTGATGCTACTAGACTAACAACTGTCAAACAAGAAGACATATTGCGAGATGTAAACACTCTCGTCAGTCGATTGCATAAAACATTCGGTTATATAGGTTTAATGCATTACAACAAACCCGATTAAATGAACGAACGCCACATGGGTGCAATCAAAGTTAGGTAAACGGTTTGACCGCCACCTTAACGAAACTGGTCTCGTCATCACCATCTGTCAACAGAGGGAAACGCCAACATCCTGAGGTTTCGACTGCGTAACAGAACCATAACCGAAGTGGCGGGGTAAACTACTTGACGAACACAAATTGCACGTTCGTTAATTTCATTGTTTATCGCAATGCTTAAAACCTATATAAACGAGTGTTTTATGTAATCGACTGAGGTGAATAAAGGGAGCTCAATATTTCAAACTGTCAAACAGGCGGGCCCTCTGCAATTCATTTACCAGGACAGAGTGGGTGATTGACATCTCTCAATCCCATTTAATTGCTTCGCGTACTGCCACGCCCAAGGTGCTCCTAGTATGAAATGAACTAGAACTCCAACCGTGTTCACGGTCTTTTGTTCCTGTCCAGTCGAAGTTGATCCTGGGCTCATGCTGGCTCATCACTTAACATCAGTTCAATCACCAACAGAGATGTACTGTTCTGCTGACGTTTTCATCGAACAAGGATAAAAAGACAGGAGAGCACTAGTACACAAACCATAAATTCACAAACGATGCTCAAAACGTTGTCCGCAGTTCTGCTTACACAAAAGCATTCTCTTTAGGGATAACGACAACGCACATTGTATGGTATTCTAGCATACTACATCGCATTGAAAGAGTACGAGAACTTTCAACCCCCCCCCACTGTTTGTAGAAGTTCTCTGTAGGTCCACTGTTTGAGGTAACCTAACGTCACAGAACATAACTAGTAGAACACTCATCGGTTGATATGTACGGTCGACCACTTCTTTGCCGATCATTGACACTGCCCGTAGTAACGAAGTTTTTATCAGCCTTCGGACCGATTTAGAGGTAATCGATGGGGTGCCCATATGCTCTATACAGAAATTCCTAGTGGTATCCACCAAATTTTCGCCCGGAGCATTCCCTGATGAAGACAGCCAATAAGGAGTGACTTCGAGCTTAGCAACCCCCTCAAATTGATTCGGCCCAAAGCGTCTATTTGGACGCGAATCCCCAATCAAGAAAAATGACGTCCAACTAGCCTCACTTCAAACTCCTTATTAAACGTCGATGACATGTGACTGTATGTACAACTCTGAAGAAGGAAGTGGGTTGAGTTCGCTATCCAACAAACTGATGGGTATCTTTCTAAGTGAACGGTGCACATTGTGTTTTTCTCATGGAAGAATGAAGAGGTTCTGAGGTTATGTACATGTTTGGCTTTTCTAAATTTACCAATCACATTGCGGCGATGTCACGAGTTGCGTCAGTTCTATATCCAACTCCATGCAACCGACCCATACTTCTAGAAACAATTTACTATGTTGACACTTCACACTTCAGTCTCCAGTCCTAATAACATCGTTTTGAAGTTACATTTTATGATTTCACGAGACAGACCGAGCAAACTACAAAAAAGCCAGTTCATTCAGTCCGCATCGGATGCTCCCTAAAATTTGCAAACCAGAGTTGTGAATCCAGAAGGCGGACGACACAAAGGTTGTTTTATTGGAGAAACCAATACACTACTTAAGCCTCTCAACGGGACTAGAAACAAAAACACGCATTTGCACACCGCACTCTTCTGAGGACGCTCCAGTCGCTTTGGACACCATGTCTCAGTTCCGTCATGTGGCAGAAGCCATTAAATGTCATTCTGCCTTCCAACGATCCTTCCCATATGTATCCCGTATTTATCTCGCGATCATTTCGATCCATGCAGCTACTGAATAGTGGTGTGAGTAGTATGGTGCGACCGTCTATCCTCACTACACTAGTTTTGTCCGTTTTCCTGAGTATAAGTATGGTGGGTTTCTAAAAATCTCTAGGAGTCGTTGGCGCAGTTGTGAAGCGAGTCCATTCGGCGAGTTTTGTAACCCTTGAAGCAGACAACCAAGAGCACACAAGGCCGATTATAGACGACATTCAGAATGGTATGCGAGCCTCTCACAATGCTGCCTTTAGAAGTGCTTCCATTCTCTCCCATGTCTTACTGTCAGGATCTGACGTTAACAGACGCATCAAAACAACATTGAACAGAATGGATTTTTCACAATCTATCGGCAGACGCTACACCATGACATTTTACACCTCATGGCAATAGCCGTTTTTAAATGGCACTGGTTACTTACCGTAATTTTGGACAAATTCTGTATTGTAGTTGCCCGCAGCACTTCACTGGTAGAAACATACATTAGTTCAATTGCATGCGCACATGCACAGTGTGCGAGTGGCTAGACAAGCGACGAACATTTTCCACGTTTGTCGCAGTGGGCGGTTTGAGACAGCCGCATGGGGCATTGTGGTTGTGTAAGTTCTCCGCACTGAGTGATCATCGTATTTGCGCCACTCTCTTAAGTCTACCTCTACAATTCATTATCGGAGCCCGGTAGGTTCCGTCTGATAAGTTGTTGGTAAATTCATGTGACATTCTTTCCTCTTAGCCTTTGGTATGACACACAGGTCCAACGTACCACGACCAGATCAACGGGCTGTAATGGTAATCTGGGAGGTTGCTTGAGTTGAAACCACAACTACAATGACCTATGCAGTGTTTTGGTCTATCAAAGGAGTGACACTTGTAGATAGCACCTAGTGGAATGAGTTGATTTACGCTACGTAACGATATCGGTGCAGAACTAGCAAGAAACTACTCCACGTTTTCAGTGGGAGTACTCCAAAACAAATGTTCGAAGAGTCCTGAGTCATGTTTTCAAGGCTGTCTTACGGCTTATGCAATTTACACTTGGTTGCTGAAGCGTCCCATTAAATCCTTCTGGAATTCACCACCAATTCTGGCTTTTATTTACTGTAACATTTACGAAACAGAGACACAGATTTGCTACATATAGCTTGTGTCCCCAGAATGCGCATCTGTCATTCTACCCTTATCACTCATTGGAATTCGATATAAAGCAACCATACGATTCAGCGGTTCCTTACGGGGGTATCTGGTGACAATAAAGCCGAAGCTCGTGATCAAGCTGGAGCAGCAGTTGTAAACAGCCTTGCTCGATTGGATCACGGTGGATGGTCGTTCAGGCGCCCTCAGACTTGATATTTGTGTCAAAGGCTGTTGATATAGACCACAACGACTTGGTCTACTCATCATATCTGCACTTGCACCAACAAACACTAGTTTATCTTTTTCTACTAAAGACTTCAAGAGGGCCCTACGCGAACAACATAAATACACGGGTATCACCGAATTTGATGGCTGTGTGAACATACGGCTTATGTGTCTCTTTCCAGAAGAAAGCTCGTTGGGTGGTGTTTGTTGCTTGGACCCAAGGCACTAAAAATGAAGATCGACTACTACGGTTAAACACACCTTACGGAATCTCTCTATCCGCTTCCGTAGTTCAACACAAGGGACGGCAATACGCCAAATGAAGACCTCTGTGCAACCTAACCATAGTCGTGAGTTGATCATATCACGTTGAGCTACCGGTGACCTCACTTCATCAAAGGGTTTTGCTTACTTCGGCGTCCCATGTCTGCTACTGATGTCAACTATGCATATGCGGATGTTTACAGCTGATAGTGGGCCACTCGCATACAGCAAAGCTGAACTCCACCAACTGACCACGGCATTCGTCACGGCATCATCCAACATGAGTTTGGATAAAGCACAGATAAAACAAGTAAGATATTTCTTTCGGTCTTGTTCGGACGGAGGTGCTATGCTTCCACTTGAAATTCGTATCAGTGATAACACTGTGAACTGCTGCGCAGAATTTTGCTGAGTGGATAGCAATCTACCGAAAGGTCCACCTGTAGACCGTGGGTTTCCAGCTTGTATGATGAAGGCTAACGTTGCCCTCGGACACCTCTAAAAATGTGCCTGAAGACGAAAATGAGGCTGCTTGTCTACCGCCAAATGGTGCCGTCCACTTTGTTGCATATTAGTGAAATGTAGGCGCTGAATCCACAGAATTTGCGCAATATCTAAGGTACATCTTGCATGCGTGCGTGGTGATCGGAAATGGTTCGAACAAACAGGCACTTCGAAGAACAGACAGGGTGCGATTGGTGCTCAGTGAACTTCGTTGGCTGGTACACGCCCGTTGGATGAGGGACAAACGGAATCTGTAGCAGACGCTGTGCGGCAGCTGAAATGGGTGAGCGAAATCGTGGTACTCAGGATGTTGTCCAGTTGAGCCTTTCGCATTGTAATATCGATCATGGATCATGGGAAGGAATGGCCTTGAACCGGACCGTCTGGAGAAATACTATCCAGACGGGTGTTACAAGTCCCAGCAAACGAGTTTTTGTGTGGCTGTGAATTGGGGTGTGTCGTACGCAAAGAAGGTATAGGTGTCACGGATTTTTGTTGACGTGTCTATGTAACGTTGCGATGAATTCTTTCGTGAATGTTTTGGCCTTCTTGGGTTCTCTGGTGATTGACGTACTCGTAATACAGAGTTGGCGAAGTGGCCACGTTAAGCTTAAATAGGTTGTGTCGGCTGTATTTAATTTTTTTCGTTTGGGTCGCTCATTTACCTCAATCGTTTGACAAATCAATCGTTCTTCTTTTTAGCAATCTGTGTCACTTGGAATACCTGCTGTTTCTTTTCTACAGCTTTGCTGATACATTGTGTGCGGAAGATTGTGTTTACTGTTTGACCCAAGCCTGGGAGCTCGTTTCTCTTCTTGATCCTATCCAAATCGTAATGATATGTTCTCCTGAACTGAAATGAACTGCTACTTGTCTCATATTTTCTTCTTGGTTTAAATCTTGTGGTTGGAGTCCCGGCTTGGTTTTTTTTAGAGATTAGGGTTTAGCTTACTTACTGACCTACCAACTGATTAACCAACATTGACCAGCCGTACCATAGTCTCGTCCTGCGTTTTTTCCATTGGCTTGGCACCGCCGGTCTTTGGGTGTGGGATCCAGGGAGGTGAACTTTTGCGCGGTATTAGGGTGTTTAGAACGTAGATGTGATTGGCGTTGTGCTCATGATGAGATCGGTGCCCAAACGGCCTTGAGGTTGCACGTGATCAATACCGGATATTCGGATGTGTTTGTCACTGACTGATGCAATCGCGTACTCTTGAATGCACGTGTGTGTGTGTTTACCTTACAGTACGATTGTACCCGCCACAAACATGGTGGTGCGACAACTAATCCGCTCCTCCATTCAGAAAATTGAGTATTTGCGGTTTTCTTCCCATCCTTTTCTTCACCTTGGTTGGTGTATTGTATGATGAACGATTCGTCTGTTCTTTCCGGAGTACAATCCGAAGGTTGTTTCTCATCCTTGCCTTCTCTAGAATGCACCAGCATGCACTCCTATACTGAGGTGCTTCTTGTATTACATCTTATATATCTTTTTTCTCAGTTTAGATCTTGTCATTGCAGTCTCTCTCTTTGTTTATTCTCCGAGAGATAAGGATTTCCTTTGCGTGCTAGCCACTCAACTGGCTAACCAGCATTGGTCGGTTGGACACAAAGGCCTTACTCACACACCTACCGGTCTTATTCCTTCGGTTTTACACTGGATATATAGTGTGTTGGTGGGACCGCAAGTGGTGCAGTGCAGGCCATTTGCGGTGATCGTTAAGCGCGGGCGTTCTTTGGCTTCGGTCACCGTGACAGGCTAATCTGAGTCGGATGCCGCCAACCGTGTGTGTTTGCATCAGCACTCGAATCCTCCCGATGCGTCTACTTGCTAGTGCAAAGGTTATCTGGGAACAAGATCCCATTGTCTTCCCGATGAAGAACTACTGTAAATGATTGCTTACTTATCGGATGGATTGCACCGCTTTCGTAGTTTCGAGTCTGCTGGCTTAAACAGTAGATTACCAACCATAAACCATCGGAGCACCACGTTAAGATCGTGCTGTACTTGGTCAACGTCTTTAGGACAGCATAATTCGCGTCACATCTTACTATTGTTTGCGTGCCCGATCGAAAAAGGATGATCATCAGATGGCTAGTGCTTGACGAAGAAACAATCACTACCCTGGTTAAAGATCCTAAGGGTACCCAGTAAAAAGCGATTGCAGGTACCATATGTTGCAATCAGTCACAACCGTGAACTTGACTCCGGAGTCATTGTTTGCTTACGGACAATAAAAGAAGGGACGTTTTAAGAACAGTTTGTGCTCCGATACCGTTGTCAAATAAACGTTAAGACCGTGCATCAAGAGCGTTTGTAGGTCATGACGACTTTGTTTCTGCAAGACATGGTAGTGGGATACGGTTGAAAGTCTGGACGGCCTGCAACTGCAATGTTACTAGCTTCAGCACAACTAAACTTGGTCCTAGCAACTGTAACAACGCCCTTGTCTTCACAGACTGTGCTCCTTAAACAACGACATGTCTTGACCCGGGGTATACATAATAATGAGCCATATCCATGACTTTTGTTTTCAGCCACACCCGTTTCTCAGTGGAAGGTGGTGTTAGATCATGTAACCGGTACGGTAAATTTCCAATTTCTTCACGCCTGCAAAGGTTCGGAACAATTGTTCGTTGTGTGATAAATCGAAATATTGCTTAATGTATACAGGCACATCGCGTGGTTTGGGTGGTTCGCGCACATCATTGTAATTTGATTGACCCATCTGTCACAGTTGCGCGCTGTTTGAAATTCAATTTTACCCTGTTCCACCCGATTCTTATAGATCGTTCTCAGGCAAAAAGCCTTCACCACCCCCACCGTGACAGTTACATCAACAAATTGGTAAAGACGAACTGGATGGATCTATCAGGTCGGTGTGTCCATTTCTGGTTCACTACATTTGTTTTCCTCAGAACTCCTGTTCACCATCCCAGTTTCATCCGCCCACGTCCACTCATCCACCCTCAGTCAGAGCCTAATCATCACAGTCTTGAACAAACTAACGAGGTACACCACTAGTCTCATTAGGATGATAACCAATCAGTGTTGTCAGGTTTCACTCTAGTCATCGGAAGCGACCAAATGGAAGAGAATAATCCACAAACTTCATTCACCAGATGATCACCGGAGTTGTCCATACTAATGGCGCTTTTTTCTCCATATTAACTAGCTTATTACCAACTTTGCTGATAGTGTTCTGCGTATACATCTCAACAGCATCAAACTACCATATGCATGATTTGCAAACATATTACTACCAGAACAACTAACAGAATAGCTACCTCCCAAATTCCACACTGGTTATTTGATCGTTCTTCAGTTTCCGTGAATACAAGGGCAGTTGCAAAGAGAAAGGCCCACTGACACACATTCTTACCCTTTCTAAACTACTTGATACATTTGTTTTTTGTCTAAGCCACTAATGAGCTACTTTCTAAAGGCTTAGGAATGGCCACTTCATATGACATGCTTCTAGTAGGCCAACCGCTGAAATGTCGTGAACGAGATCGATTTCAGTGTACCATCGTCAGGTCAAATATAACACAACAAATCTGAAAATAGTAACCGAGGAATGATAGGGTGACCTCCAGCACAACGTGGAGTTAAAATCATTTAAGGACTGCAGATTTATTGTGGTGCTGCACCATTTGTTACAGGATTGACAGGTTACAGCAACTCGAGCCCTGTGCTTAATCACAGATTCAGACTTCGCAAACCCGTTCCAGGAGTCACTGCAGACGCTAAGATGTGACATCTCATACGTTTATTGTGAACAGGTGTGATGCGGTATATCTGAGTGAGAGAGGCAACCAAATCGACTGTAGAACCACAGTCAAACCTGAACTGACTGTTCTACTGTACTGTGCTATCGCTAACTAAGCGCAGCAATACTGGTTTAGTGTCTCCAACAATAACTGCATCGTACGACAGATATGTCTCGCTCCACAAGAACGACGGAATACTTAAATGAACACTGAGTTTTAACTATCATGCACCATGCCTCTGAACTGCTGGCTTATTGGTAAACGAAATTCCTCGCTGTGCATTAAAAACAGAGAATTTCAAGGCATTATAAAACCTTCTACTTAACGATATACCTGAGACTTTACTGTCATACGGGTCCCAAGTAAACGATCATTCCTTTCCCTTAAAAAGTTTCAGTTTTCGCGCCCCTATTGGCTGCAGGTTGCAAGCTTTGAATTTACTTGAAGGCCCGTTAGAATGAAACATTTATGATACCAGCTTGAGTTCGCAGTACAGGATGTCGTCCGTGTAAGTATTGTAGACTCAACTGAATAGATATCTCATCAGTTCTCCTTTCTTATTCATCAGTACGAAACCGCTGGATTGAGTGTGTTGTTCGACCCATGTTCCGCTATGATACATCACTCGCTGAAATGTTTAAATACTGATACGTCAACCAAGGCTATTTTTCTGTCTAGCTCTGATCCCACCTTACATATTAGGTTCTGCTAAACTGTGTTCGCTACTGCCACTCAGAAGTCATCGTCCGCGTACTCAGCGCAGAATATGTCATCGACCTACCGCTATTTCACACAACTTCGCTGGATCAATTCCGCCATTTACGTTTGTTTTAGCGTTCCGGTAAGCGTCTTTATATATTGCTATTCTACAACTGATACACTAGTAACGTGAAGCCTTCACTGATTCATGGAATAGAATTACACACTGTTATGATACACATCGAACGGCATGAATCAGATCGAAATCGAAAACACGGAACGTTTGAGTTGCTTTGTTTTAAAATGCTCGTTGCAGTTAAATTGACAGTAACATATGCATGCATTGAAAACTATGTTGATTGTGGCATTCACTGGATGCCAGTTTGTTGACATATAAGTGCACAGTAATGTTTCTTGTGTTATATGCACACGTGAATTGCACCACACAATGGAAGGGAGAAGTACAGATTTCTGCTGTTTGCCTCATATTACATAATCCAAAATTTCGTCTGGATTATGTTAAACTGTATCTAATGGTTTAGTTTAGGCATTTCAGATTGGTTCCATAGAAGCTTACTTAATAACGCGGCACCCCTTCAGCCAACCCCACTGGACAAGCTGTGATGAAGTTATCAGCGTTTATATAATATTCTTTGTGCAATAGTCCATCTAACGAGTAAAAAACAAAACATTTCACAAACATTTCAAGACAAAGTTATATGACCAACCTGGTTTTCTTGGGTACCTTGTAAATTTATTGCACCCAGAGTTAAAGTGAGAATAGAGGCATCTATCGTTTGATAGAAAGCCACGAAGTGGAACATAGTTTGTTTTTTCAAGGTTACGGAAGAAAATCTAAGATAAGATGAAGCGCAAAAGAATACAGATCCACCTTGAAAGATTTCCAGTTAAGTGCAACTAGTAGGGAATGGATACTCTGCTCTTCCTGTGAACCTCTAAACGACGCTTCGGGGTGCACTTGACAAGCGGATCGAGCACATCAGGATTAAAATTATGTTGTCTCCTGATGGCTCTCAGCTCAAACTAAAGTCATATCTCAACAGTCACAAGTACTTGCCGCGCAAGTCTTATCCAGTGGCTTACACTTGGGTTTCAATGGAGACAACCAGGCGGTCACTACGGCCAGTGTAATTCATGACGAAAAAATGACACCTTTGTGACGCTCTTGTGGTGATTTGACGAACATCACTGCCATCCAGACCCCAATACAGGGGAATTGTCCGGTGATTGATCAACTGCCAGCTTGTATACTCTACCCATGTAAGGCGTTTCCAATGAGTTACAGTCTCCAATCAAAAGACGAATATTATTCGTAATCAGTACCAATATGATAATGAGTACCATAGTTTCTGATTAAGCATAACACCAATCGCGTTTAACCAAGCTTTTGATTTCTCGGTACCATCACACCAGTTGTCTCAACCTTTTCTAATCCAAGGTTTCCGATTCGGGCGCAGTTCCTATGATATTTTGAATTTCAGTTATTACAGTTAATCACGTGACGTAACAAATGATAATGGAAACGCCAACCACCGACCGTAGCTGTGAGTGAACCGTAAACCCTTACTGAGCGTCTTTGATGGATTTCTTACCAACACACTAAGTTCTTTCAAAGACTGCTAGTATCACTTCCATATATGGAGACTGACTGTATCAAACAACTGTTCGTCCCCCATTATGAGGTTCATGGAACACAATTTCCCGTCTATTTCAACCTAGAACCATTTGACTCATGATTGAATGTGTCCGAATTTCACCTCTTTCGGAGATCATACCAGTGGTAGCGCCATAACGTCCATCGAAAAGATGCTTATCAAAAGTTCGGTAAAACTGTTTCATTTGTCTCACAAATTCCGTTTTAATGTACATCAGTCGTTAGATTCTGCAACAGTCTCGTGCAGATAAAATTAATGGTGGTCTCTTTTGTTGGTATTCATTCTTTGAAAACGGGATCCCAAAGAGAAGCTACGTACAACATACTTTACCTTCTGAAATCGTCTGGCAATCTGTTATAGGCTCAGTTTCATTTGTTTGAAAGTTAAAATGTATCTTTTTCAAATAAACTCTGTGTTGTACCTCATTCTAAGTAGAAACATTCTAGTTTGGCTGACTGTGTCGGCTTGAAAATATCGACCTTTTAATTTCAGTACACCACAGCAGACCATACCAGCACTTTCCTCAGTGAGGTCTGTTCAAATCACGTGGTTGTTTTTGCTAATGCTAATGTGAATCACACTACTTGTGTCGTATCTATAGGATGGATGCATTGTGGACAAAAGGACAAACACAATTATGTCCCGGTCGGCCGCACAACTTTCTCATCATCTTCTATTGTGGAGGATGAACTCATGGGTAGCTTGAATACTAAAACTAATGTTTCCGTAACTCGACATTACGGGAGTGTGCGTAAAATGTGAAGAATGGTCTCCGTGTCCATCCTCAGAGTGTATTTCTAAAGGGTTGTCAAGTTCACCCTTCCGCCATTATATGGTTGGCAATGTTTGTTTTCAATGTTTGCCTGGAATTTCATACCCCTACCATCTAGTCACTCATGTACAAGTGGATGTTGAACATCAGTCACAGTCGTTGCAATCAGTTCTTCATCTTTCCATTTCCACTGAAAACCGTGTATCCGACCTTAGACTTGAGTGAAGCTCAACAGTAGTGAACAGTCTTGTCTAAACCTGGACTCGAATTCCTCTCTCTCAATATACGGGATAGTTAATCTCTGCTAAACTGTGCCAGCTTGCTGAATCTGACCAAACAACCAATGGTCACGTTGTTCAATTGCTTGTCAATGAACTTACACGAAATCTCTCGAACTAATTCCATTAGATAACATCAACCAACTGCTTCCAATAGCAAACAACTAGAATGACCACTGTTTAATTTGGCAAGTCTGATGTTTCCATTAAATTTTTGCCACATATTAACAGGCGCACTGGCTGCTTAGAGTTTTTATAAGACAAAAACGAAACTCAACAACTGTAGATTACTGAGTGGAAGACTGATATGGTTCTCACAGAGAAAACCTGAGAGTATGCATGCGGACACTAAATTGATCAGAGTTCGGTATCACCGCAAAAACATACTAACAACCATGCTATAACTAAATAATAACAACCAGTTTACATTAATTACTCTGCATGAGGCGCAAATTTTCATAAGGGTATTCGCTAAGCGCAGTATCTGACTGCTGTTAGTTTCGCGGAACGATCTGCGATAACTCAATGACATTCATCCGGTGATTTGTATTTAGAAGGTGAATTTGGCTTTTAACACCGTGCAGACCACGTAATTCATTACGCGTGCACCCTGTTCAGGAATCTGTTGGTTTATTCGAAGAAAACAGTCTGTCCGTTTTACAAGCAGGTAGGCTGAGCCACTGCATTTGAATCTGTCAATACAGTATTTTAGCCCAGAATGTCAATGCATCTTTAGGTGAGGGTTGAGTATTCACGACCCTAAATTAAATAGCTTTAATTACGGTTATGTAATCAGTGTATCTTACTACGTGTTTTGACTATCGGATAGGCTTATTGTCCAAGTGGTTCGGTTTTGAAAAGCGTCTCCGATAAAAACAAAAATGTTCGCTACATTGTCTGCTGCTTCGTTTTTGACACGAAGGATGCGTTATTTCTTACCAAAACTAGCTTTCTGACTTAAGCGTATCACGAGCACGGCATTGTACAGGGGGAATAATCACCGGTTAACTGGCTAGTGTCTGGTACGAAGTGGACAAGATTCCGCCCACATCTCACCACACTTTGCGTTTATATTGGTTACATATCTATTCAACCGAAGTGACTGAAACAATTATTTATTGCTAACACTGTACGGTTATCTGAATTGCTCGGTTGCCTGATGTCTGGCTAACATCGACTAGTCACCCAGTAACCAGTTCATTCGGCTCAGCGCAGTTCTATCGAACTTACTCTGCTGACTGACAAACCAGGCTTTATGATCAACTGGAATGTGGATGGTGAATCTCGAGACAAGTTGGATGTCAATGTACGCTCGTGGAGGCTTTAACGTGAGTCGTTCGGTAGTCGAATAGACAGTCCAACCATACCGGCTGATCTTGAGTCAGCCTTTGATTATGATTTGGCATCTGAGCAACTGGTTGGGTGATTTGGTCTTTCCGGATCACACCGCTAGTGGTGTGTTCTGCAAAGATGTGCAGTCACACTACTTACCAAAGGTGTTGTCCGCTTAACTTGACCGGACATTTCAAGGGTATATTGACCGATTAAACCCTGTTAAGGGCGTTAAAACCTATCACAAAAACTGCCCTTTTCAGAGCAGATTCACGTTTATTAATTTGTTCCATTTTACCTAACCATGTAGGGTGCTTTAATATGATGTCCAATCAGGCTTGCCGAAGACAAGTAAGGCGAGTCTGTACGAATATCTATCAATCGAAAAATGGGTAGCAGTCAGCAAGAGATGTTTAGTAAATCGACAGCCAGAATAGTGTGTATTTAAGTAAAAATTGACCAAATGTGAGAGTCCTGATCTCGTTTACACTCGAAAAGGGCAATCGATCGTCCACGAGTGTGTATGTGAATGTATGGTCTATGCGGAGTGAACGTTAGAAATCATTTCGTTCACTTCATCGCAACAACGACCTTATGCCTACCGCACCATAACGGACCGGAATAATACTGCTGAACCGATTAGATCGCCCAGTTGATCTGCTCTCGTAATACATTAACCTCGATAATGTAGCAGGTCAAGTAGTGAGATGCATTCATTTCATTTGGTTCAGGGCCAAGATTCATTCGCATATTTAAGCGCAATCCGTTACCCGTTCGTCTCCTGGTATCAGAGCGTATCATCTAAAGAGTGACAATATACCGTTATAATTCCAGTTTAGAACTGTGGCTGCTGCAGTTGTTATGACATGGATGCAGGCCAGAATAAGATACAGTGAGCTGTTGTAGAATATGTGCATCAAATGTAACATGAATGGCGTCAGTCTGATCGTCGTGTTTGGCATGTTTTTAACAAATGTTTTGTAATGAACACAGCGTTACGAGCAATTTTAATACCTAAATAGTGTTGTAATCGATTACAACATTAGTGAAGTAGACCACTCGGAGTGATTGAAACGTCAACTTCTAGAGTCTGAATGTGGCGTTGTGTTCTTCACAATTACAACGAGCTGCTTAAGACGACGTCATCAGGTTGTCTATGTCCGTTATCAGTAAAGTGGATACTCACGTTCTGTGAAGCAAATACCTGCAGCCGGAATTTCATCCCTCTGGTTAGTTTACTGACGATATGGGTAATTCCTTGAAGCAACACATTTGCAAATGAGGACTGGTGAACGTTTCTAACAGCAAGCAAAAAAATAACTAATGTTCGCTCGCTTATGAGTTGGTTAGAAAGTTGGTTGTACATTTTATCGAAGAGCAGCGTTCAGGGAATCGAAGAAATTAGTACTATTCAGCCGAGCACATGTATATACAGAAAGGCTTGAGAAATCATATAGTCGGTAGGTTGTTGAAGCTTTGTTCCACTACTGCCTGTCTGCAAATATGTCCTTAAGGCTGGACACGTTCGGATCACCAACAGTTTGCCTTAGAATATACATACAGAATTTGTAGATGACAATGAAAATGTACCGATTGGGTTCAACAAACGTTGTTCAATTAAAATTTGCCTGTTCAACATCAGTAACTTTCCTCAAGATCTGACATTTTTGAACACCTGTAATTCTTCAAAGCGTCTAATTACAGTCTCACGGTATTAAAGCGCTAAACCTTATTGGGACAGCTCAAACTAGACAGTGGCAAAATCCGCTGATCAAAGAACTGGTGAGGTAGGTGAATATGGTAAGCTTTTGTAGTCAGACTCAACTCGATTATTGTGGTCGAGGTCGTGCACTGCAGTGAGATAAAATTAGTCCGGACTTTTTAAACTTCATTAACTCTTTTACCATGAGCTGCAAATGTATGTCATTTTCACCACTACTGTAACTTGCTCATTTATTTCTGAGAAGCATCATTGAACAGATCCGTTCAGTAACCATGGCCTCTCTTTGTGCAAAACAGTTCTGATGCGTACTTTGGAGTTTCACAAGGCTGTAATCAATATGTGGATTTTTCCTTGTTACCCAGTGGACTCACCCTTTTATCACAGTGGATGATCCATTCTGAAAGTTAGATCTGTCACTTCGCCTCAATTGCAACCAGCACAACTACAAATAGCATAGGTTCTGAATGGCAGTCAATTTGTCTCGTGCTTAGATTCTCAAGTGACGATGAGCAGCCGTAGGTGATATTCCTACAGTGCACTTTTGTGCAGACGCTGTGTTCCGTGAATGGGTTTCCACTGTAGCTCGAAACATTTTCTCGTCTGTTACGGGTACGGGTTTCCCATAGAGCTCAATTTTGATAACGGTATTGCCAAGATGAAAATTCCCAAAGCAGAACTCTGGCCAGCAGGCTTTACCGAATGACCACATTAGCAATTCTGTTTACCGTAACTACATTGGTCCAGCCAGAATTCACAAGAGCCGCATTGAATTCATTTCGTTTGTACTTGAGTAAAACAACCGTGCTTTCCACTTTTGGTATCCGTCTGCTTTATCCCTTAAGCCGTGACTTCTGTCCTGCGGAATTTTGGCTCGTTTAAATTTACTTACATGTCCATGTGTGATCGGAATCTACGAAATACTACTTCGGAGAACATCACGTGATTTGCCCCTTTTCGTTGTTTTGATCCAGTTCATCAAGGGAATGAACTGTTTTAAATTCCGCTTGTGGTTGTAAAAAAGAAAGAAAAGCAGATTTCACACTTTCAGGTGATTAAAAAACACAATACCTTTGCATGTCCTGAATAAGTAAACCGGTGATGGCACTCGATCCATGATGGATGGAATTTAACAGTCGCACATAACAGTGACCATTACTTATTCTCTCTGTAGCTCAAACTAACACGGTGCGTACCACTGAATTAATGTACGGTTTTACCCGTTTCGGCATGATCGAATGGTGTGAATACACTACTGAATTCTTCATGATGTAAGCTCAGGAACTTTCTGCAAAAACCTTGGACTAGCTAATGGACGAATACCGTCCCGTTATTGCGTGCGTGTGTGTGTGTACGTGGGTGGTTCTCGTTTGTTTGCTTTACAGAAACCTGAAGAGGATGATGTTGAGGTGGATTATCGGACGAATGGGCGGCTGTTGAATATCCGACGTTTCGGCGCGCCAACCCAGTTACATACGTCAACGATGCGCATGCTTCTGTTCGCCGATGACAGCGCATTGATAGCACACAGTGAAGAAGATCTGCAACGTCTAGCTACAGCGTTCGCTTCGACAGCATCGAAGTTTGGATTGGAAATCAACACAGGTAAGACGTTTTCGTTCTTTCAGCCTTCTCCTGGTGGAGGTGCTGCTTGTGTACCTCCACCCCAAATTGGCATCACTGGGGACACTGTGAATGGGTGCGGGGATTTTTGCTACTTGGGTAGCAACTTGTCGACAGATTTGTCCGTGGACCGCGAGTTGAGAGCGCGTATGGCGAAGGCTAGCGCTGTTTTCGGACGTCTTGAAGGGCGTGTCTGGAGGAATCACAGCCTGAAGATGGCCACGAAGCTGTGTGTCTACCGCTCGATGGTGTTGTCTATCTTGCTGTGCGGCAGTGAGACGTGGACATTGTATCAGTGGAACGTGAGCTATTTGAGCTTCTTCCACGTTCAGTGTCTGAGGCGCATCTTGGGTATTCGGTGGTCGGACATGATTCCGAACACTGAGCTACTGCGTCGAGCGGACATGGACGGGATGGAAGCCATGTTGATGCTGAACCAGCTCCGTTGGCTTGGTCACGTCCGTCGGATGGGCGATGACCGTATCCCGAAGCAGTTACTGTACGGACAAGTGAAGTCAGGTAAGCGAAATCCCGGTGGTCTGAAGCGGAGGTACCAGGATGTTGTACGGGTAAGTCTTTCACGTTGTAACATTGATTTTAGATGTTGGGAAGATTTGGCCTTGAACCGGACGGCCTGGCGGAATGCAGTCCGGACGAGCGTCCGAAAGTTCAACGAACAACTGATGCGCGGTCGCGAGCGGAAGCGTGCGGTACGCAAAGGAACCATCGGTGACGTGACTATATGGCGTTGAGATGTGTGCGGCCGCGAATGCGCTGGCCGTTTGGGTTTAGTAGGCCACCAACGTACTCATAGTACACCGTCGGCGAAGAGGCGGCGAGTACGTTAGGCTCAGGTAGGTCATATCAGTATATTCATTCTACTTCTGGTAATGACTGCATCGACCAACAGCCTGGTCATCGACAACTAATTCGCTTCTGTTTTCAGAAACTTGTGTCTGCAATCTCTTACCGATTCATTTCTTCGGCTTTGTTGGTGTACTGTATGATGAATGGTCTATCTGGTTTTCATCGTTATCTCCTCTGGGATACACTAACCTGCACTCCTATACTTCAATGCTTCTTGTATTACACTTCAAAAATCTTTCTTCTTAGTCTAGGTCTCGTCATTGCAGACTCTCCCTCTGTTTAGTTTCCGAGAGATTAGAGTTTTCTTTCCTTATTAGCTAATCAACTGGCTAACCAGCATTGGCCGGCTGGACAGAAAGACCTCACTGGCACACCTCCTGGTCTTATTCCTTTGGGTTTACACTGGATATGTGGTGTGTTGTTGGAACTGCAATTGGTTCAGCGCAAGACAATTGCAGTGATGGCTAAGCGCAGGCGTCCTTTGGCTTCGGTCACTGTGACAGGCTAATCCGAATCGGACGCCACCAACCGTGTGAACGGAGAACAGCACAACACGTCTACTAACGATGTGGTTGCCTGAGTTTCCAGAAGAGTGACGCTTTCAGTTGCAAGTCTGTTACGTTTACCACCGAACAGAGTGATAGACTAATAAGACGATTTACTGTAGCAGCAACATAAGCAGGTACAGAGCAGTCAATCTAACGTAAAGTATATCACACATATGAACAGGGGAAGTGTGTATGGTTAGTTCCCATGGTCGATAAGATGTTCAGTCCGAAAAGTTACCGACTAGTCAATAATGATCCACACAACGTGTGCAGAAAAGTCGATGGCGCATCACGCAGACATCATCTCATCATCCGTTATTTGAGGCTATGCGACCCGGAAACCGCCTACTGGATGACAATAACGCTGGAATCCACGCATAGGTAAGTTGGCAGAGTGTGTTACCTCTGTGGTGGATGCGTTATGCGCTTCGTCAGAGAGTGGAGCTATAGGTGTCTTGACATTTTCTGAGCTTGATGTCCGCCGGTGCATACGATCTTGATGGGGTCGCACCATTTGCCCGTCTTCCGTTTGAGTCTGTATGGCTTGTCCGTTAGCAGTTGTGACAGTAGCGGGTCATCCTGTATTTTCAGTGGGCAGACGCACAAGGACGGGATCAGAACCAAACATACGTTAATCTTTGGTGTGCATGTCGAAACGGTCTCTCATTAATTTCTGTTTCGTGATTACTTTGTTTGAGGACCTCCCTGGAGTAAGTCCTGTCGAGTACGAAGACAACGACCAAACATAAGTTTGGCGGGACTGCTGCTAATGGCTTCGCTGCCAAGATTCCGATGAGCACATAGACAGTGATCTAGACGCACGCGCATAGGAGCATTAGGTTGCTTCGTCAGCAGATTTCCCATTGTCTGCACAGCACGCTCAGTCAGATTGTTCTAAATGGGATGATTTGGTGCTGTTGTAACATATTTGATTCCATTCGAAGTGAAGATTGTTCACTGTATGTTTCCCTGCGTGAAAGTATCTAGGGGACAGTGGGAAACATTATTCCTGGGCAGACTGTTTACCGAATGCACACATGTTCACGTACACAGGGTCTTTCCTCTTAGATTCTGTACAATACCCATAGCATCAGAGGATGTGATTTTGCTGTGACAACGGTGATGCAACAGAAATCGTGATTAACTGACTTGCCACTTGACTAACCAAACAAGAGGCTAGCGCGTTCAATACACCCTATAAGAAATGGTTGTATTACGTGATTGTGAAAGAATCCGAAGATCTGGCTCCAGCTTCATTCTGCCTCTCTTTAGAGTTCGTGTACAATAATTTATAGGAACTCAGCAATACATGGATAAATCATTTGATCGGTTAGATTAACTGGTCCTTGTTTGAGGAAAATTTACGTTATTTCATTACACTCAGCGAATATAAGCTTTTCTATTAATTGAATGTCATTCGCATTTGATCGCAGCTTTCACATTCAGCTCGATATTTTGCACAAAGCAACAGGTTCAGCGATTTTGTGTAGTAAATTTACTTCCTTATCCAGTGCCTCATTCTAATAAGACAGAGACACTATGGCACATCTTAGTTACGATTGGGAATTTGTTAGTTTTCGGTCCGTTCAAGAGCACAACTTTTTATTATCCATCGTTAGCTGAAAAAACTGTCGTGTTAGTATACTATTTTGGAGACAACATATTTTTCTCTCAATTCATTTGTACTAATTGTCGCATGTTGACTCTTATCTCCGAGTAGCATTTCAACAGTTGAGAGGTATAACAAAAATTAGCTGCAAAAATTCTTGGATTAAGGTAGCCAAAACCCAGGGACGATGAAGCCGAGCGAGCTGACCTAAAAGGTGCATGATTCACCCACCCCGACCAGCAAGCATAACTGTGTTCATATCGGTGTGCAATCATCGTTCGTTAATCCGACCTGAGCAGGAGGCTGTTTGTGGGTAAACATTTTCGGTTCGAATCGCCTTAAAGTTGTTTTGGAGCCCGGTTTTTGCTGTCCGGTGCTGATTTTGAGAACAGTCAGTAGTGCTACTCACCGTGACCACAGTTCGCTGTCTGGTCGGGTAGTGTGATCCAATATTCTCATAACCTAGCATCATCACTGGCTCATTGTGTCACTGATTGGTCTGTAGATCGATAGGACGGCTAGATCGCCCTTCAGCTCACAGCGTGGCATTTCGACCAAGGGGTTTTCTGCTCCCACAGTCAGTAAGGATTTCCAATTCAATTCACAGACTACCTTTTCGTTCATGTACCGTCGGAATGCTTTGGGGAAGATGACTTGCTTGGTCCATTTATTAGTGGCACAGTGCTTGCTGGTATACTACATTCCCGACGTATTAAGACCGTATCAGTTGCGCTTGACTGGGGCCGCGGTTGGTTTTGAAAGAACGCATGTGATAATCACACAGGCTACTGCGTAGGACAGGCACATGAACCAGCCTTGTGAGGTCGTTGCCAACATGAATAGCGAAAGCCATATAAAACTGTGCTGTGTGCAATTGGGCTACTGAGTAATGTTCACAAGTCGGCATCGTGGAGTGTGAAAATTTCGAGTGGGTCGAAGTCAGCTGTTTAAAAATGCAAACTATCATTTCGCTTCACTACGAATTGCAAAGAGTGACCTGATGATCAAATACAGTGGCAAATGAATGCATTATTGATTGTTCCGTGTCTATAATGTAAGTAATACTACGGATACGGGATGAATTCATTTCACACACTCTCTTCAAACGAGCATGTGGCACTTGAAAGTAAAAGAAGTAGGTGAGCAACTGAGATACAAAGCAGCAGTAACCAAACGCATACCCTTTACATAATAGTCTGTTGTATTTATTCAGTGTCTGAGTTACTCTTCCCACTCCAGCCCTCACACGTCAGTTGTTACGTGAATGTAGCTAACCGTACGGCCCTAACAGCCTTCTGATATTGGCGCGAAATCGTTCTTCTTGCCTACTCAGCTTGATGGCTTACAACCATTTATTCATCTAGTAACCATGTGATTGAACAAATTTTTCGTTCCGAGGGGTTAGACGTAGGCCTCGTTACTACCGACTCTTCTAAAGAATGTAACACACACTCACTAACATCCCGTTGTACACTCACAATGTGAAACCCAATAATTTGACCATCGTCGGTCTACGAGTATGCTTCTGAATGCGGTCGCCACAACGAAGCCCTTTCCAGACAACGAGACTGTGGCGTCTCGCAATGACTACAAGAATAACTCAATCAGCGATCACCTGCGTTCAGTTCAAAACCCTTAGGTTCACCACAGCAATAGAGGGCATGCAATCACAGCTGATCACGTGAATGGTCAAGGCAAGAACATTACGGAGCCTAATAGCATTGCAGAACGCAGTGACAAGCGACTGGGGTTGGCTGTAAGCAAATTAGCAATCAGGACGTGGCAAAGTAATGAGGGGCATAACTGTCAGTATATCAATGAAAAGCCAGGAGGGTATCACTGGTCAGAACAACACGCGTGACCTTAACAAATAACTTACTGTGAAACCCTAGTACTGCATATTCGGTTGTCATCTGTTAACGTATTGTAGAGCAGGAGGATCTGTACGATCAGAGTAGAATCAAGAGGATGCAACCAGAAGAGCTTTCACAGGTTGTCTGCTGACCATCTAAGAAAGATGAAGACTACTGGGTCAAAAAAATCGCCGAGTTTTCAGGCCGCTTTCGTCCAGGCCAAATTGCTTGAACCGGTGGATAAACCATCTTTATCATATCAGTCAGCTCCAGCTAACGTCCATACAGTACAACTTAGGTTCACCCAAATCTTACGAAATTCTCGGTGTGCCGGTTCTCAATTCAACTAAAAACAAATGCTTTTTCCGTTAATATGAAAAACGCTTTCAAAGATTTACTCAACATCTCGGAACCGGAGGCGAACCTCCGTTATTACCCACTGGTCCAGTTGGACTACCACAACAGTCGTTCTTGTTTTCTGAATGCTATGGTTAATCTCAAAGTTATCAGGACTCGTTTCCCAGCTTTGCTAGACACTGGTAGTCCCGAAAGTTATGTGGCCTCCTCACTGGTGCTACAAAACAACTGAGAAATCTAAACATCTTGTCTAAAGATAACCATGGTCTCCGCTGTCCCGTCAAGTGGTCGATCGTGTTCTGGTACCGATCGGGTGGAAAGACATTAAATGCAAAGGAGCCAGACTTTGGTTTTACAGCACTTGTACACTGACGTCCTCCCTCGTCGCGTTTATCTCAGATTCCACAAATGCTGAAATTTCATTTGGCTGGATAAGTGCACCATTTTACTTTCTACCCACCGACCTCTATATGGTGAAAATCCACTCGATTCTCCGCTTATCCAAACCCCGACACAACAGAAGATCTGACAAGCAGTCAATCCAAATGTCGCCTTCTGCTATTCGCCAATTTATTTGTTCCGTGTTGCATCAATTAACTTACATTTTGTGACTTTGCATGTGGTAATACGATCAGCCAACGACAGACTGTGATTTTTTTAATGCTGTTGTGCAACCGTACATTCGACTTCTCAACTGACGAATATCAGCTGCTTACTGCTACCGGTACCAGGTGTTCTCCTTATTACTTGCGTAGGAGGTTTCAATTCAAGCACGACTTCTGGGGCTATTCGAAGTCCTTAATTTCGGGTATCACAGTGTCTTTCTAAGTTCTTCACTACATTTATTTGAACCGATAATGTCAAACATCGTCGAGTGTTCGTTCTCATCGGCAGCTGATTTTTGGAACTGTATAGGCTGACTACACAAAAATAAACTTTTCATTCAGCCTGCTCCAGGCAGCAGCACTAGACGCGAGGTTCATTCTTGTCAGAGTTCACTGGTAATCCACACTATTGCTCAACAGGGTTATTGAACTCGTAGACTTCGACCTGACTCGGGGATCATAACATCGAGGTCGTCGATTGAATTTAATTGGCAGTAACCG
The DNA here is from genome assembly GCA_008508345.1 of Paragonimus westermani. Taxonomy (NCBI): domain Eukaryota; kingdom Metazoa; phylum Platyhelminthes; class Trematoda; order Plagiorchiida; family Troglotrematidae; genus Paragonimus; species Paragonimus westermani. The sequence goes on along the minus strand of QNGE01001811.1, from coordinate 18,975 downwards.
CGTCTCCTATGGAGACGGTTGAGTAAACTTATCACTACCTACAAGCGGAGGTGGCTGATTGTTCAGGTATAACAGTTCGGTCGTGTCTGACGTGAGGTCAGTGATGCAGCAGTCGATACGGTTACCGCATGAAAGTGTGACCGGAATTCTAGTTCTGACCATGGCAAAGATATACACCATTGACGAGCTCTAAATGGATCGAAACTCGAGTATTTCGAGTTTTCGAAAGCGACCGACTGGATACGTTATAGGAAGGCAGCAGCTATGATTAACTTAGTGACGTTTCAAGAAAACAAATTTTTGTACCAATCATCTGTCGCAAACTGGGCAAATCAGTTGAGGAACAATCAGAACAGGATGTCTGACCGGCACTAAGCACTCTCAGTTTAATAGAGAAACAGCGCCTTCTTGTAGGGACACAACAGTATTTACGACTGCGACCGAGCAACAGGCATCCTCATCCCTTAATTGGCCAGTTTGTCGCTGTGTTGTTCCGCTACCCTGCATCCAGAAACTCTGCTGTCTGAAACAGACGCATTCAACAGCAGCTAATCCTCGTCTATGACTGGTTGACGCCAGTTTGATCATAATTCCGTATGTAGCAGTTTGTGCGCGAACACTGATTGGTTGAACCTTCTTCAATAAAAAAACTGTTCCAGTTCAAATTCATTACAACATTGGTTAATTGCTATATTAGGAGCAACCAGTGCGCGATGAGCGTTTGGTAATCCTAGTGGAGTGTTCTGGCGCAATTCTGGGAAGAAGTGTTAGTTTATGTACTTGGATCAAAACAAAGCTCAGGGCGACAGAGTTCAGCTAATACAAACGATTACCCAAATGGGGATGGCTTTTGATACTCAAGGATGTTCCTTGCAACTCGAGCAACGTTATTAAAAATATTGGAGTGTAAAAGTCGTTTAATAGTCATCCACAAACTAGTAACAGGTGGCCCTCAGGATAGCGCAGTGCTGGGTTTTCTTATATTCATTATATACATTGCTTTTTAACGTGAACTAGTCAGGAAAATGCGATAATCCCAATCGGCTAACACCAACACTTCTGATCGTGACAGACGACTCGCACTCTCCTGTTCGATATGTGGAAGTCATGTTTTGTTTGGTTGAAGAATAGATCAGTTGTTGGCTTTTGATTGACGGTTCAGTTCCCATTATGAGCAGAGTCAACAAAGAACATCGGGGAAGTAAGGCCATCGCAAAAAGAAACGGACACCGTAAGATGATTACAAACAAACTATCCATTACAACACCGTCGTCCGACTATGCTCTTCAAATCTGAGGGCGTGTCTTGTAGACTTTGTTAACTGTACTGACAGAGGTGAGAATGATAGCTGGCGCGAGTTTGGTAGAAGAGAGCAAACTACACACACTGTTTTTTTGTAAAGTGTGGGCCCAGGCACATTGAATACAGTTGTTTTAGCTAGTAATGGTTATCTCCAGTTTGTATATGGATGACCGCTTTTTCATCAGGCAAAGTGTATTAGGTGATCAGTGTGTCAACCTTGAAAGGTTTTACGGTGCATTGTGGATGATATTTACGTGGAGGTTGACTGACTCGCAACTGAGCCACCGTTATGTACAGTACCTCAAAGTCATATATGAAGTCAAGTGACAGAATGGGCCTGTTTACAGATTCGACGTGCACAACATATTGATTAGACTAACGGAGAGGTCGGGAGCGCAAAAAAACCGTTTGAAAACATGGGTGAAACTTTGGTATGGATTCCACCTATGTTAAGTGTTTATCTAACAGTTATCAATGAACGTTTCAGTTAAGCGTTTTCTCACGTGACTCTTCGAAGAACTCTCATAACCAATGCGGAAACAAAGTCGGAAACTGACAACGCTTTACAATGACAGAGTAGGGAATGACATGGTTTTTAAAACTGCAGTCATCTGATTTTACCAGCATGGATGTGACAACGGTTAACTCCATTGCTGTTGTTCAACTTGCTCACACGATGTTCGCGGAATGAACGTAGTTCATGTGTGAGCTACCAGTTTGAACTGGCTGTGACCTCAAAGGTCAGAAATGATTGATACGGTATTTCGTGGAGCTCATTCTCAAGCCAACTATCCGCAATTTGTTTCGTCCTTGATTGAACTCATCAAGAAGGGACAATTTGAACAAAGTTTGAACCGGAAACCATTTCCAATTCAAGCCGGAGCCCATCCTGTCGGACATTAGTTGTGTGAGTAACGCTTGTTTTGCCTTCGATTACACAATCTCTGAACGGGACACAAAATAAATGAACGTGTCAATTCGATTTGAATAAAGCAAGTTAAGCGTCTGTGGAATACGCTTATCGTCTAAATGTTCAGCAAAATAGTTTTAGGGAATATTGATATAATCACTCAGTAAGCGATTACCTAAGCTCCAGTCCTATTCAGATCATCTTAATTGTAGCTTTCACACAGATATAAACCTTTTGCAACACCCAATTTCAGTAAGGCAGACAGGAACCAACACTGTTAAAGGTCACGCGTGGTTAGAAACGAGGAGTGAATCCGAATTAATCCCAGGTGATATTTGTTTGTCAAGTTACTACGGAAAATGTCGAATGTACACATAGTTCGGACGATCGAAAAAATCAAATATTCTAATTTTCGAGGTACTTAAAGCAAGTGGAAAGAAATGTTATGCTCCCCGGTGATTGTAGAAATAACCAGCAGCTGGGAGATGGACAATTAAAAGCCATTCGCACACAACAATTCTATCGTCATTTGGTTACCACATACTAAACACATACATAATGAATCGTAATTTCCTCAGTTCCAATGTAGTTTGCAAGCACCCTACTGTAAGATTAGATAAGAATTGGAATCATATCTTGTGTGGTAGAACTTGCATGCAATGAATATCACATTTTGAGTGGGAATTTATACCGAGGTCTGATGTTCTAGATCACGTACAAAACACTATTGGGCTATTGCATCTAAAAAGTGTTCGATTGCAATCGTTTCACGGAACAGGTCAACAGTGACCGACTGTCTCTATCTGATTTGCAGATAGCAGTTATAAAAACAAAATTAATGTAGTTTCATTTTACCGCTGCTTAGCAGCACGGGTGTTAAAGGCACGGGGGTAGTGAGAGTACTGTTGCCACTTGGGCAACGATGTTTACCATTGGTCATGAGTAGCAGATGGTCCTAGTAAAGAAGGGGTCTTGTCTACATACCCGGAGCTTAAGAATACATGGATGTGGATGATAAGGTCCTGTATTATCAATGCCAGTTCATCGTCTAATATGACATATGTCTTTGCCAAACCCCTTGCTCACCGTGTAATTACTGGCTTTGTAAGCGAACAGTAAGAATCTGGATTGATGTCTTTTTTTCCATGGTTATGATCTCTTTGAACCATCTAACCTCCAAGATGGAATTTTCAAGGGACACTGTCGGTAGTCAGGCTCAGCAACTTGAATGTTACCGTTAATCGATTGAGTTGTTCGTCGAATAATGACAATGAGTGAAGTGAGCAGTGGAAGCCTCAACTGGGTTGCTTTGCAGAGAAAGTCTCACTTTCACCTGTAGCTCAGTTGTCTGTTGCAACGTACAGACTTCTTGGCATGGACTGATTGAGTTCAGACAGGAGGTTCTACGGTCTACTTTCCACCTTTTTTTTCATTCGAGAACTTGGTCGTATCGCGGTTGTCTGGTGATTAAATCTCCGTGGGATCCATTGATTTAGTGTTGCTTATGGTGGCAATGCCACTGACGTTGCTCCCGCTACTGTTGATTGCGTTAATAATGACGCTAATCTAGAATGGAGACACAACAGCTACTCCGTTAGTTTACACTACAAGTTTCTCTTTCAGAATTCATTAGTTACTATAGAATCATCGATCTCATGCCATCTGTTCTGATTTTAAACCCGAGTGACCTCATGTGGTACCAACGGTATGCAATTCTTGAAGATTTAATAACTTATCAGTCTGCCACGACAGTCTTGCGGCTACTGATTCCACTGGACAATTTCATGATTCTGTTGAAAACACAAAGCAGCTGGTAAGAATTTTACGGATTATAAATGCTTATTGAGAAATGTGGAATGTAACATTTCTGACCAAGCATAGACCCGGAGGATGTTGATTTTTGCTGTGAGTGACTGCTGGCCACACCAGCCGGAAAACTGACTCTCGGCCACACCCAAGCGAACAGGAAAGTCTTGTCCAACTCAATCGAGTTAGTTAGTTTGACCTTACGGTGGGCGATATATGTGTGTGTAAATTTATGTCTATTGATATGAGTAAACACGAGCGTTAGTTGCATGTAGACAAATGAGCGTGATTAAAGTCTAGGGTATTAGGAACAAATGAAGTATACTGTGCAGACAAATAAAATTGTTACGAAAACTCTCTTCTCATGAATATAACATTGGGGGTCTAAAGTCAGAGTAAGACAAAGAGATGAGTCATTGATTGACTTTACGGAGAAAGGCAATAGCGTCTGGCGCCTTATATCGAGTAGGTCATTCAAAACATTTATTGAGAATGTTTTGTGCTAGATAATTATGAGTGATGGTGCAGTGAAGACCATCCCATTTAATTAGCACTTATTAGTAGTTACAGCCACCTTTCCAGAAGTGAGATTATTAATGCCGGAACTTGCGGTTTGTCCTCACGCTGTCTATCATTACAATGACCCACCCAGATGTCCAATTTCGTTAATGTTACAGCAGGAAAGTACAAGCCCAAGGTTTTCCACGCAACCAGTATTGATTCTGGGGATTTCCACACATCGCTAGAAACTCCTGAGACTGAAATATTCGCGATTTAGGTTTTGCATTAATGAACAGGTGTTACCGATGTGAAACACAGCTGGTATTTCTAACGCGTCGGTCCGCTCAACTAAAGCCATTTCCAATCAGATGAAGAATTTGATGTCATAACAATCTATGGTCAGTCTGGAACCGTCACTTTGTTGACACGCACGCTCAACCTCTACGCGTGCGACCGGCAGAAACATTGCGAAGCCGTCTGAAGTGGGGTTACCTGAATAATCTACGGATTTAAGGCCCTCGTGGGAATTAAATCAGACGTTTCACTGGATTCAAGTTTGACAAAATATGAAGTTTTCATGTGAGCAAAACTCAACAGACTGGGAAACATCCCGATATTGGATGTTTGAAAGTAGTGAATGAATCTCATAACCCTATCAGTTTTGTACTGCCCTCTATTTATTGTCCTCTCCAAGGCTCTGTTGGATGAGAAGTGCACACGTCTTGGTGATAGCAGTTTATTGAAAAACGCTAATTATCATCGCCACCACTAACCTTTATCATGTGGTGGTTCTATATGGCAAGCAGCATTACTACAAAGCTTCGGGGTGTACGGGGTCAGTGTTTGGAAGTAGACAGAGGCATTTCAACCTCATGAAAATAGGGCCTTGCGATTACTTGCGGATTACATTCATCCTGATAAGCTACTATGGTTGCATCATGCACAGCCATCACATCGACCTTTTACCAGCTAGGTCGCCTCACATGGGATTTTAATAACTAGTGCGTTTAATTGTTGCTTCTCTGCTTTTAGTTGTCACTTACTGAATGTTGAGTTAGGGGGTGTGTGATATTGTTGTGTTTAGAAAGGCCAAGGGCAGCAGACGTTTGCTTACCACTGTAGTAAACTAATACGCTCCTAACATCTTCGGTGAATGTTGGATTCCTGGTACTCCCACGCTAAGAACGCTCCCTACTTCCTTCGCAGAACCAAATATTTCCCCAAAGATACCACGTGGATACAGTAGTTAAATTAGGCTCATGTTACAACCATCGCTATTGATAGAACACGTTATTCTGAAACGGTGGAATCAATATTCGAATCCGTACCTGGGTGCCACATACTAAAGAATTTTACTGTTCGAATATGGTGTCAAATAAAGCTAAGCTGGTGGTTTGCAGTCACAGCTTCACAAAATGTCAGGCTATAACTTGTACTGCTGCTGGAAGCTAATCTGCAATTAGGTTATTAGATGATACATCTTATATACGAACCTTAGTCATGCGTCAAGACACATCAAAGCCAAAATCTGGATAATACACTTTTCTTTTTCTTAGGTTTGTCAAAATCAAATGATTTACTTGCCAAAATCTGGCGACTCGCACTTCGTTCTGGAGTGTGAACTCTCTGTGTGTGCATCGTCACTGTTAACTATGCATTTTGCTCATTGTTTGATATCCATCAGCTAGTGTTCAGCTAGGTTTACTGGTTATGTTGCTGCTGACTATGTCTACGACCGTTTGGAAGAGGTCTAATTGTGAGCAGTGTGACTATCTGTTGGACCTGAATCAGCGCAGCAAACTGTCTGCCAGTTGTACGCTACTGTCTTAAGCGTTCATTTGTCAACACAGACATCTTTCTAACTGACTTGACTGGATTGATATATTCAAGGTATTTTACAGCATACGACAATATTCCCTACAAAATACTTCATGATTCATTTTTCACTTATAGCATGCCGTTTTTTATCAGTGGTTTACTTTCTCACGAACTCAACAGGTCAACATAGTTTGATCGTTCACTACCAGCCATGGATACCACCGAAACGGTCAAAACTCGCTCTGCAGCGGGTATTGGTCACTGCCAAGGCCATCGCAATTCGATTACTTAATCCAACCTTTTGTGGACTGAACGACTTCGTTCAATCCCTTCAGCTGCCTTCGCCATTAGTTGACTCACTCGATCGATATCTAGGCAGTTGACACCCAACCGGCGCCCACAAACCAAAAGCTGAGATACTGTAAGCCTTGCCCAATACCAAGCTTCGTAGGTAAATATTTTAGTTTTATTTTCGTCTATAACTGTACCAACCTGATGAGATTTTTTTATATATTGAAAACACGTTTGCTGCGTTTCGTGTACTACGACTCAATGGGAATTTTCGAAATAATTTTTGATTACAAGTTTTGATTACAAGTTTACTGGCACATAACTTGAAATTTTCGACTTCTGAAAGGTGCTAGACTGTTGTACTCACACTTGCTAGAAAACACAAAAGTGTTTCATTTTGGGACCGACAGTACTTTATCCTCATTCAGCCTGTTCGAGGCAGAGATTAGATCAAATTTATGTTGCGCCAAAACTAACACTTATGGCTAGAGTGTGTTAATTCTACTCCAGGGCATAATGGTTCATAACTTGTGTAATGAGTTGGTAGAACAGTGTCAGCAGATCAATAGTCAAACGAAATGGGCGGTAAGGAGAAGACGGTTGGCAGCATTACCAAATCTGATTTCAAACATGACTAACCAAGCCCGGAAAGGCAAAGGAAGCCAGTTGAAGTGTGATGGTCACGCGTTAACAACATATCGTTCAAACTACGGCAAACGGATGGTGAAGCTGGTCATCAAAACTAAGGCCGAATAGTGGTGGTTAGCTAGCGGTAACATACTTAATATATTTGCAATGAATATATGATCGAGTAATTTAATGGGAAATTTCACTATGAATATTTCAATATACAAGTAGTAAATGGTAATATAAAACATGTAAGTCTGTTAAACAGGTTGTACAGTGTTTCTCTAAGGACTGGTCTCAGTGTCTTACCTTGTTTTAGACATTGTTAAGTGAAGCATACTGTCTGGCAAGTCCCGTTTGCAGGTGGTTGTGGGAACTAAGCAACCATCGCAAAGTGATGAAGGAACACACAAGAAAATAAAAAATGGTAATAAAGAGTATAAACTGGGGGTAAGAAAGTAGACAATAAGCCGGTCGATAGGACAGTGTCTTGTGCTTGCTGCTATATAACAGTATGATAACAGACTGTATATGAAACACTCAGGTTGCCCAGACCTAAACAAAGGGCAATTGACGATCATTTTGGTTCAGACTATATTCATGAGAAGAAGTTTGGCCCAGGGCCAAGTTGGAAGATGCAGTATTAAGAAGAAAACTATGGTTTAGGGAAGAAATTTTTGCTCATTCACTGTGTTAAGAAAAAATTCTGGCTAGAAGTTGGTTGCCCAATTTGCTTCTTTCCACGTTTAAGTTGAGTAACATCCAGTTCATATTGCAACTGCGTCAATTGTGTCAGTCGCTTCGGGAACGCACTTTGAGTTTGGTGCGAGTCCCCGCTAACCGTCCACTTGTCCGTTCTTCCACGAAGATGCTAATCGAAACGAGAATGGATCACAATACCACCGTACTAGTTGGCAACTTATCAGAGTGAATAGGTAGACCACCTCAACAGTTTTGATCGGCAGAATACTTCCAGGAAATGGATTGCATTTTGGTGCCCAACATACCAAAGACGAAATGTAATCATATAACGTGACAATCATACCCAACAGAGTTCTTCCGAGCAGTCAACAGGTTCCAAAACAATGAGGACGAACCGAGCTCCCAAAAAGGCGATTCACGGGTCACTCATGTAAAGTATTGTAATAGGCAACAAGGAATTCGTACAACTATCAAATTACCGCGATAAAACAAAAACATCTGGATCAATGTCCAGTTAACGGTCAGAAGCAGGCGATTTAGAATATACAGGGATGAACACTTAGAGCAGAAGGGGGTTGGGTCGAATTTTCACATGACTGAGTTAGAAAGATCGATACATTTGATTCTGCTTACACACGTATGCTGAATCACATACATTCTTCTCGGCAGGTCGAAGACGGTTGAACCAGTATGTTATGTCGGCGTACTACTGAGCCTAGCCTGCCGCAGGTGAATGGAAAGATTGCTTACTAACCGTTATCCGTATTACAGTAACTATTTCCGCGATCTGCGTTTGGTCCGAAATCATAGCCTTACCGCAGTTTCCGAGGGGACTGGACCCATTTAAATCTCAAATGCTGTTCCGCTATATTCCCTTTTTGAAGGAGGCGTCGGACCCAGACACTCTTATGTTTCTAGAGGTGTTTATCAGGGGCAGCGTTTCTTCTCATAGGTCTCCTTCGAGGACGGGCAGTTCAGTCCATCAAGATGATCACAGGGCCTGGCCGAAAGGAAACAGTCTATTTTGATGAATGAAATCACGCGCCTGTCAGCCATCCGTTCCGTCACCTAGTTGTAAACGAACTGCCTCTTAAGTAGAGTGAGTATAAACTCCAGGCTTTGTGTCATTTGTGTAGACCCACCATCCGTGGCAACATAGATCCAATTATTGTATGTGGCCGCAGGTATCATCGTATGAATTCATCTAGACCAAGCCATCCGGATGTTGATTTTGATCAGGAAAGTATGAGGTTATATGCCACACGACATTGCTAACTAAACTACAGATTGAGAAGATTGTCCAGTAGCCACGCGGGAGTACTGGGAAGAGGGATCAAAAGATATAATGTGTGCTTTACTTGTGTAGAGTAATCTTACGGAACAACACCCACCAATCACAGAGCAACGAGGGCCGACAAAAGAACAGCCTTCAATGCAACACACAATTACTACTCTGATTTCGTCAATGATAACTTTACTCGTCTGGGTTTCTGTCTCCCCATTGTCGCCCTTCTGTTCAGCTCATTTTCGTCCAGTTTTATCATTTATTTATGCTACAACGGAACTTCGTATTCAGTTCTCCACATCCCCAATTCTCGGGTTTTAAAACAAAGATAGACTGACAGTTCAGACCTCATCTGTGTGTGTATCTACTCGTTCACTAGTTCTCCTGTGGAGCAGGTTATATTGGCCGAACTTCAAGACAGCTTTCGAAACGAACCTGAGAACACCATCCACGCTGACTGGGACAGAGAGAGTCACGATCGGTCAGCAGTGCTATCTTTACTTATCTGGTTGAAAGTGGGCACCAGCTGAACACTGATCGAACATTCCAAGTGGTATATCGTGTGCTAGGCTACTCATCAGAAGCCGTCCGAAAACACTGGATACACTTGTATCGCCGAGGCTACCGAAATCAGGTTGCTTGGCCCAGTATTATGTCACCAAGAGCGGTCTATTCAGGTGCTGGGTCTTCCATGGCCACATACCCAGCGGATCGATGGCCAACCTGCGCGGTCAAACCAATGGACGGGTGTGACGTAATATATCAATCAAGCCATCGCCAATTGGCAGACCAGTGACCCAGTTTTTCGGCAATAAGTCCAATCAGCATATCGATTCAACTCTATTAACTCCCTATATAACCGTACCGGCCTGAAGATGAATGATCGCGAATATATGTTCGCCTATATGTCTTTATTCTCATTATCGTAATGAACATACATGAAACGTTACTATTTACTCTCCGTAATAAAATCATCATGGGGTAGTTATGGGTGTAAGATGTTACGAAAGCTAGTAACCACCTTACGGCCTACGTATAGCAAAATATACATCCCACCCACAAAGAAGAGTGAGAGCGTTACAAATGAAACTTATTCCCGTCAAAACTCGTATCTAACGCTTTTCCGGTGGCGATCAAACTTATATGCTTATCCACGTTTGGAAGGCGCCGGTAGTTCGAATACTAATTGACTCAAAATTAAATAACAGAACCAGTTAATATTGCGTTTTTAGACAAAATGGCTAGAAAACCTATCCATTTTCTATTAATAGGTGAAACGGCCCATATTTGTTTACGAATATGTTATTTCCCACACGGACACGCACACGCCAGCTCAACCGAAAAGCACGGAAAAGCATTATTAAACCGGTCAGTTTTAGCCCATATCATATCATATTTTTCTTGTTGACTCAGCACTTCAGAGTTTTAGCAGTGACAAGCTCAGTTGCTCAGCAGATTTTGCGCGCAATGAGAGTAAACGTCGGGTTGTTTACTGTACTTAAATGCTATTCTGACCGGCGAAAACAAAATACACGTATTTAAGCCTACTCTTATAAGCTTGGTGAATCATCTGACCAGTCGGATGACCCGTTCTTTCAAAAACCTGGCAGTACTAGCCTACTTATTCGACCCCGCAGCTCGGAAGCTCTCGTTTAATATGTGACTCACTGAATGTACGGATAAGATCCGTGTGCCCCATCACGAACAATGAAATGTGCTGTTCAGTACAGTAGCAAATGACCCTAAATGCAACATAAAAACCGGGCCAGGTGTGCGTTACTCTATGTCAGTGGGGAAACGGATATATATCGGCAATGAAATCGCACTTCAGTCAATCGCTGATGTGGGCACAAAACTGCTTCAGTGAATAATGGTATAAAATGAGCGAACTTCAGGATTTTGTTCCGCGTGTAATTACTATGTACATATGAACTATCAAACTTCCAGCCACTCATTAATATGCATTAAGATAGGTAGGCATCTAATTCGCTGGCAGTCGTTCGAAGAACACAGTTAGTTACTAAGGTGACCCATGTAACAGGGCAAATACATGGATAGTTGCAAGTTTGGCCGTCACATTGATCGGACGGCTTCTCGCTAATTTCGGATTTAAACTACGTTTTTCACTACGGAGGTATACACAGTGACGCAGATTCTTACAACACATGACCTATTTCACTGGTTCCTGGTCTCGACAAACAAAGATCGCTAATCCATGGAATGAACTTGCAGCATACTTGACAGGAACATAATTCCTGTTATACACGGTTAACAAGTCGGGCTTTGGCGAGCTGTTTTCTGTGACACTCTCTTTTGAGCACGTTTGCTCGAAGAAACTGTCCACAACGAAATGAGTTGACTGGACGTGGTGCAGTTTTCCTTAGATATACATGAGTTCAAACACAATGAAAGCTTGCCTATTACAGCTTACTCAAAAGTATTGTCAAGACAATCATGTGACACACAAGTTACTGTTTGTAAGCTGAAAAGGTGTGTAAAGACATCTTGCAGGTTTATATAAGAAAGAGATAACCTTGGGGCAGGCAGACGCCAGGTTTACGGTCATCCACATAGATGTAAGTTGTGTCCTAACCACATGCAAACGGCTACACGAACTTGAGGTTATTTCGAGAAGAATAGCAGATCAAAAAGCACACCAACTAAAAGTCGATTGTGGAGACCCCAGAGAGAGTTGGACTTTGCCCGGTGCTCTGGCAGATTGGAGTAACTCCATACATAACGTTCTGTCTTTCTTAGAGTAACATTTGCTAGGTACTGAATACATATCCTACGGAGCTGGTAAAAAAAGCTTCTGCACCCAGTATGTTTAAACTTGGATCATGGAGAACTCATTTCTTCGAAGTCGAGCGGTTTCCACAGGTCTACTTATGTAGACGGACATCAAGATCGCATACCGACTTCCAGCTATCAGTGCCTACTTTGAATTTAAAATTCGGTCAAAGCGGCGGGAAAAACGACTCAACTACGATCTCACAATCACTCACTTTTGGACCGAACCAGGTTTATATTTTTAGTCCTTCATCAGCCTAACAAGACCGAACGACTATTCTTGTGACAGATTTACTGGTTGCGTTCTTCCCGAAGATCTTAAGCACTTTCTGGCCATCAGCTGATTATCCCCTGTCTAAACGTGACAGGCGGCCTTTAGTGGTGTTGTTCTCTTCTCCCCTTACAGACGGTCATTTTACTCCATTTTTGACCTCTGACGTGTACTTTTGATGAACCACCCCTTAATGCCGGGTTAGCTCTGTCTACTCCGTGGCACGACAGCCGGGTGGAGTTGATCAGCAATCCATCACATGTGAGACATACCCGGTGTCTGATGATCAATCATGAGCGTTGATGTGCATCAAGGTTTGGTTGGGTGGTTGATTCACGTCGAGCGGAAATTTAATTGATGAACTGTCCGTGTGTTCCAAGTGGGTTAGTCGAGGTGTGGAGCTACCGAGACAGGCACCCAGACGAATTAACGACGTCGCAGTGTGCAGCGAAGGTCAGACCGGAGCTAAATTTCGAAAGGCATCCGCGAACACAGTGTCTCAACACCCGCGACAAAACTATACGGCCACATCATATTTGGACAACAGCCACCATATTGTCAGGCAGACGATAACTGTTGTTTGCAACAAGCAAACAAATTTAACTAGAAGTTGCATACTGAATTGTGTTTCAATAGTCCCTACAATAATAAGCAAATTAGGTAGTGATCACTGGTCCTCAAGTAGTCTTCGGACTGATGTACCAGTCCAAATTTAGACACGAGAGGTTTTGAGAATGGAAGGTGCACCATCGCTTAGTCGACAGTTCATTTACCAGACCATGCTGTTAGTAGTCGAGGAATGAACCAACTTTCACGTAGCCAAATCACCACAGTAATTAGCGGTTTATTTTACGTCCATTCTGGATTCCACGGAGCATCTGCGCGGATCAATATACATTCCAGTCTTTCGTATACGACACCTTTCAAGAAACCAAGATGTGCTACGTACGAAGGTTTGTCTCAACTTCGAAACAAAAATATCTTCATGGATGATATATTTTTCCTTTAGGAGTAGTGTCATCGATTTGCCTTACGTACTGCTGCCCAAGACGCGGAACTGTGACGTACGGAAACAGGATATGATAGTTTTCGTTCTCCTTCAATATGAACACAAATGGTTCAACTTCGTCACATAAGAACTACCTAATGTAGCCCTTTATCAAATTGAGTCACGGTGGAACTAGGGAAACTTATACTGTTCCTTCCTGTAACAGAATAACCGCGCAGTTAAATTGGGAACTTTTAACGGTTATGTTTTTTGTGCTCGCAAGATACTTTGTACCTGAATGAAATCCCGAAGCGAAACTAGTCGAAGTGAAGTACGGAACATAAGAAATCGTGAAACTGAGATGTTGCCCACAAAGTATTGAGGAATATACAGGGTACAATGAAGAGGCTACACAAACAGCCAGGCTGTTCAATTTTGGTCAACATCTCTAACAAGAAGATCGCTGTGTTCCTTGCAGCATGCCTAGCGATAAACTCATGTAGAATAGAATGCAGAATATTTCATTAATAATCACAGCAGCTGTCGTATTGCAAAAAGCTTTTCCTCTGCCGATAAGTATCCAATTCAGCGCATGCAGAACTTTTTGGCAAACCCTTCAAGTTTTTAGTGAGTTCGACACAGTACGCGTTCATAACCAGATCAGAGAAGGTAGATTGCGGAGGACATCCAGAGGTTACAGTTCATAGCACCATTTGTACTTTTCGCAATTTTACGCGAACGGTTTGGTTCTAGTAGCTCTTCTAACACTTTTAAACTTGTTCATACATGATGACTGTCGCGGTACTTATCCGTACTTTCACTCTCAGGCTGATGTTGTGTTTGCGGTTGGCTTGTAAGCGAGAAAGCGCCTACCCCTTCCGGGACAATGGCGGTACTTGCTCGTTTGAGGACCAGTCACCTTGTGAGCAAAAGGATACGCAAAGTCTAAAGAAACAGTACACTTTACTAAGTGCTCGTTTGAAAGATCTTACAGTGGTCTCTCGGTAACAGCTCAGTGATGACCGGTACGGCTAACCTTTTTTCTTAGCATCTACAATCAACCGAGTAGTGCTTCAGTGCCTTCAAGAGGGAACTATTAGTGATCTATATCAGTATCATTCAATTCCGTCATGTTCCGGAAGGCGAGATTTTTGCCATCTTCACATATCATAAACCGTTAGTTCATGCCGTACGCTCGACATCCGTCAGGTACTCTCCCAGGCAGACTCGACATTTGGACTACATGTCGCTCAGTTCAAGACCGATAGCCATCACATTTCAGGCAACTCGAACCCAATCACCGATGTGCCCCCGTGCATAAATGTCATGGTGAGCATCGAAAACATCAGTCGATCTCCTGACGATCTCAGCCTCACAGGCCAACGAGCCAGGTGTGAAACACTTCTGCTAATCAAGCTCCTTCAAAGTGGAATGCGTTCCTGTGCACTTATCCGAAGGGGTAATCATTTTTGATACCTCACAAAATACTTCTCGCACAGTTTTTCTGTTAGATATTCGTCGCCGAGTTTTTGAAAGGTTGCACAACATGTCGTGCTAGGAAATCATTGCATAGTTAAAATGGCTATCGGCCGTTTTTTCTGGCGCAATGTCAATTGTGACTTCTGCACCTGATCCAAAGCGTGCGTGTACTGTTTATGGTCTAGAATTCGATAGGACACGTGCTTCCCATTGGCCAGATTTGCCGATTCTAACGAGCGCTTTCATCGTGTGCATGCTGACCTGATCGCACCCTCACCACAGGCCACCAATTGGTTTTGTACACTCGGATATTCGTAGTCTGATTTGCAAATTCCAAATTGCTCGTCAGAAACCATCGCGCAAGCAGTTTTATCGTCCCGCTGTGGTGACCGCTGAACGCGGACCACATTTTGTAATGGCCTTCACATTACTTCCTAACGTGGCAAGATGTAGTCAAATTCGTACCACAGATTAACACCCGACAGCTAATGGAATGGCCGAACGTTTACATTCACAGATGTGAAGTTGTGTATTTGCTAGCAACGATCGTTCTTGGTGGGCGGTGCAGCCGATTCTCCTGTTGGCTATCTGAAACAGATTGCTCGAGACTATTTCTGTCTCTGTTAGATTACATCAACGGATCACTGTAGTGTAGAAATCGCTCAGAATATACCGGTTAAAGACCGGAGTACCTCGTTATCATCATTAGTATTGTTATTATTATCATTTGACCCGATTTAAACAATGACCTAACACATCTGGAGTGTTCTTCATAAACTTGGGCCATGCCTGAACACAGCGAAGTCAGTCTGGTAGGTGTTTGAAGACGTTAACCGCTAGTCTCCGGAAGAAATACTTACAGAATAATGATAAAGTTTACTTCGCATATTAATCGTTCTCTTAACACTTGCCCAGTGATGTATTTCGAATACCTCTCTGCTAGAAGTGCACGTGAAAAAAATATTTCTGGTTGCTATAGTGGTTTTTTGTCTCATCTGTAATATCACGCTATTGATCAAGTGGCAAATCATCTGTGAGGTTATGGTACCGCCCCTAGATCAATTTGTAACGTTTAATATGCTTGAGTATAACTTGATTTGAAATCTATGAACAGAAACAAGTTGACTAAACAAGTGGACAGCTGTTTCGTCACTGTCCATAACAAGTATCATTATCATCATCATCATCATCATCATCATCAACATCATCATCATCATCAGTAACTCAATAGTAACATAACAGTAACCTGTAATCCTTCCTGAAATATCCTGTCTAATTTTTACGTAGGAATAAAAGCTATCGGTCTCAGTGCACTCTAGTTCATGAGTGACGTTACATGTGAACATTTACTGCAAATTAACTTCAGAAAAACCCACAACCGAAAGGTTCGGTTGTACGTCTCATCATGCGTATCTAACCCCTTGAAAAACATTCGTCAACACATCCATGTTTGACAGGACATATACAAGGCGCAGCTTCTGAAACGCAGTTTACCCACTCTTATCAGCCACTTCAGATTGTTTGTGCAGTGGATACAACCACACGCAGTGTTCGGACATTAACGTAGGCAGTAAGAAGTTTCCCATAAACAGGCAGTCACGCTCATGCGGCCACCGGTCATCCTGACCAGTAGACAACAGGAGGATTGTGGACTAACCGGACTATCCACCAGGTCTGACGCTACTGTGAGTCAGTCTGGGATTACCACTCAGGGCGTTTTATGTATATCTGGTAGGTCTCTCCTTAAGCCGAACACCCACCTGTTTACCGGACGTACTGTGATTATGACGTACCGGTTTACGCACACTGGAGCATGGACGAACGATGAATTCGATACGGTCTTTAACAAGTGAATCAACTATAGTCAGTGTGTATATTTGGTTCGATCAGCACTCGGCTAGAGGTGATGGAAGAAAGTATAGTATGAAAATTTATCGACTAAGCACAGTAGTGGGAATTTAAGTTTGTAAGTATATCAGTGTTGGATTCAGAGGGAGGTAGAGTGTGAACATACCTGACTGTGTGTAATATGGAGTTGGTTTTACAGTTGTCAGCACTTTTAATTGTTTTCGGTTATACACTATATGATAACTTTCGAAGGGAGACGAAGTAGAATTGATTTCGCCAACTATAGCGGTTCGGAGCAAGTGTACGTGTTAGTGGGCTCTGGCAGATGGAAGTGTATTAAGTGCACCCTAATCACCATAGGCTGAGGGATGGACCCTATTGACCACTGTACTGTTCTAAACAAATTAACCTGTCATTCAATTTTGAAATTTTTGTTCGGCTTAGGAGCATTTTTCTTATTTTCTCTGATTATAGAGCTGTGGATTGTAAATGCTTAATCTTGTCAGTGGTATACAAACTTGACAGATGAGAAGGTCACTCAGTCAGTTTTCCTCACATCCATGGATGTGAAGATTCCGCATTTAGGCAAACGCGAAACTTCAAGATAGAGTATATGTTCATTCTGCCGGGACACAAATGCGTCAATTGACAGACATCTGAAATCAGCGTCCTTAGAGATTGAATACTGAGAGTGTTAAGCATACCACACTCCCGCTAGATTTAGAACAGCGAATATGACGTTCTGATGCATGTCATTTGCAATAGAAAGCCACTACTAATTATCAGGTGTGTACAGGACGAACAGTTAGTTTTCCATTGGAAGACAACTGTAAACTGAGGTAGTAAGTCGTCACAAGTTTACTTCAGCACAATGTAAAAAGGCAGCGTAAAAAACACTTCTGATTCCCTTTATACAACAGTGCACATTATTACTGACAAGGATTCTTGTGTTGCATGAATTTGTGAACGATGTTATTAGTCTACATCAAAACTGGTGTGCGCCCAACAGGAAGCTGACAGACGGCAACTATGAAATGTTATGTTGAACAAGCTATAAATTAGGAAAATTCAAACAAATCTATACGTTAAACTAAGTAACCTCAGAAAGTGAACGTGACAAATCCAGACGTATCCAACTCATATGTTTTATTTCGAGAACACAGTTGGGCGAAAATTTTAGAGCTCAACTGCGTTAAATTTGTGTGAATTTGAATATCTGCAATGTGTTAGTAAAATCCAAATTACAGAAAAACAATACACGACTGGATTAGGAGGAGTCTAAGTACAATAAGAAGTGTTACATATCAGGGGTGATATCTGTGTGAAGTCCAGTTGGGGTATTCGGTTTGAAGAAAGTTGAAAATTACTGTTAGCTTTTGTGTATACGTAAAAGTATTTATACCACAAAAACGAAGCGACTATTCCATGACTACCTTCAAGATTCATAGTTCGGGAGAAGATCCATCCGAATTACGTCCACTATTACAAAGTCCGTACATTGATGCTTTTAAAAGCGAGCAGTATGAGATATCTCGTTGGAGTAAGCATTTTAAGTGTTTACTGAATACTGTTTGGTACAGAAAAAAGTGGAGAAGCGGATCAGATTCCGCCTGAATGTGAAACTGTGCAATGTCATCGTTTTGTTTAAATTTCATCGTGGAAATTAGGAAAAACCACCGATCTCAAAATCAGACGTGCGTTTGTATGAACGCTCCGTACTGAGACGCAGTGCACTTTCTGACGACACCAGATTGTGTAACTGTTTGGTTGAACTCAGACAGTTGTCACATCGTTAGATGCAATACGCTGATCAGTTTCGCCTTTCCTTAGGATAGAGACGAATAGAAAACGTTTATTTGGGTTCCCAAAGTTTTCACTTGTGTTCATTTTCAATTGGATCAAAACACTTCATCGATTTATCCAAAAGTGCTGAGACCGTGATTAAAGATTGGTAGTAGAAGCCAGGTGATTGCAAGAACGTCAACCGCTTCACACTGCTGATCTACTCGAAACTAATGACCACAGAACGTTCACAAATACACCGCTAGAGTTACTTTCCTCAGCTGATACAGTCCTTTCGTTCACAGGCTGGAAACGACGAGCAGTTTCTGTGGTTAGTCTGCAAATGAGGAAACATCTACTACCGCACCAGAGGAGGTTGAAAGGGGCTCTTGCAAACACTTGGTTCCAGTTGTATCGACTTTTTGAACTAAAATCCCGTGAAAATCCGACTCAACCCCACCCCCCTAAATATTTTTCAATCTGCATTCAACCTCCCCTGTTTCTGGACGTTAACTGGGCCTTGACCTTGATGGTTTGTTTTGTCACGTCAATTTGATAGTTGTGCGAATAGCCAG
>QNGE01001810.1:123714-142306 GCA_008508345.1 Paragonimus westermani | reverse complement strand
TAAAGATTGTGCTTTATTGGACGCCTTCTCCCTACAATATGTGGTCGCAGGTTTTGCATTTAGATAGGCGTTCCAGCGATCATCAGTGTTGTGTTATTTCACCCTATTTGATAGTCGCTTAAAATTCTTAAATACCGCTTTCATGAACTTAACCAAGTTAAAGGGAACAGAAATTTTGATGCCAGTTTGTTACGACACAAGTGACAGCTTTCATTTGTAAAATATAATGATGGAAATGTGAAATCCAACAGTTATAGGATGAGTTCAAAAATATTTATCCCTTTCAACTTTTTTATTTTTCTCAATCTCCTCGAACATCGTGCAGTACAAACCTGTGGCATTTTATCAGGTGGAAATGAGGATACTTTGAAGGCTATCCATTCACTTGTCAAGGATGGCATGCCGGTAGTGGTTCTGAAGGTAAGCACTTGAATCTTATACTCGTGTAACTACTGATCGATGAGATGATGTCACTACACTCTCTATGCTCAGATAGTCAAAGCTAATCTACAGCTAAACACCGATATTGTGGATTCCGTGTTGGTGTAGACTGTTTGCGTTGTATAATAATGTATCTACTAAGCCGAGAATAACTGTACCACTCCTATTTCCAGTATACCGTTGTCACTTCTGCTTTTCTTGGCGTCTGTTTCAGTTCCAAGGAATATCGCCCAGCCCACTGCTTATCGTTAAATGATAGATGATATCACGTGCCTGATGTACACACAGCTAAACAGGTAAACATGTCGATCGGTTATCTCGTTCGAAGCGGAAGGTCGTGCATACAACAGACGATGACATCAAATACGGTTAGCTAGTTGCACCACGTTCCCAGGGTGGCCGGAGCACGAGCTAGTACCACGCTGTTTGTACTCACAAACAGCACGGGCATAGTGGATCTTTATTTCTGGGTGTCAAAACATCTGGCAAACCGATCACCTCTCTATCGACAAATTTGTGACTATTGTTGCTTAACGCAAACCTCAACTATCAGCAACCTCAAGTCCGCGCAAGCCCTTTCTTTGCCCGGCGTTTCTGAGGTAGCATATTAACTATCATGGTAGCTGGGGTTAAATAGCGTTCTCAACGGTGTTCACTTACTGCACGTTCACACGGACATTCAACTAGGCGGATGCAGTGTTCAAGCTTTGCACGGCATCATTGGTCCTCCAAACCCGCACAAACATGTCTGCTTCAATGTTGTCTGAATAAGCCGTTTATCTCGGACTCCGCGGCGCCCTATAATCACTACTGATGTGAAGAACACTAACTGAAACTGTGCAGCCCATGCCTTTCTTTTAGTAAGATGTAAGGTTGAAGTTTACTGGGTGGCCATACCTGATAAGTGACAACAATTGTGAAATCAGTAATGTGCCTCCGGTGAATTACTACCACTAAACATATGCTGTTTATCTCAGCATATTTTACTGGCTGCTCAGACTTACAGTGATTTTACTTTCTTCCCTAAGATAAGATAAATACAGAAGTTCAACGAACTTTTTTAACGTGTCAACACAGTTGATGTGGCCGTGCCTTGGATCTGAATTAACATCACACTAATCAAGGCACTTCTAAAGCTGTTGGTTTCGAATACAGGTCCATACTGATTTTTGACTTGTTAGCCTGAATGTGAAACTGTGAAATAACACTGACTAATTAATACAATAAGAAAACTATCAGAAATGTCGACTTGGCAAATTTCTTTTCAAAATTCTTTCCCATTTTGAGACAAATCAAAACTGCTGGCCCTTGTGAAACCAACAAGACAACAGACCATACAAAGTAAGTGAGCCAGAAATATGAGTAGGAGCAAGTGCATCAGAACAAAATATTTTGTTCCCTAATTTGGTCCAAGATGTACCAACATTTTGCTCGAAGATAAAACAGTGACATCAAAAAATTGTCTCACACGACCATCGTAAATTTTCAATTGGATTGAGAGCATTTCTTCTGGGAACAAACATAGGCAATCGTCAAGAACGTACTCGTTCGGCAAAATGTTATCATCAGTTTTTGTAATGTCGTTCAAATACTTCAAAACAAAAGCTTCATGAGAAGTGACAGGTTAATTCAACCACTTGCTGAGAGCCTAAAAGAAGAATTCTCAAGGCACCGGGTAGAACCCGTTGTTATTTCACAAAAATGTGGCGTGTTAGGCTGACTTCTGTGTTTAGTATAGCTTCAGTGGACGTCTTGTTAATTAACCTGGTCAAAATCTGAGGTAGAGAGAACTGCAGTCCCTATGTACCAGCCTATCTTATCGTTAGTGAAGGTGTTTCCTGGGTCTTAAAACGCAACGTGCCCAGAGTGAAATACCTGCACAAATCGACTTACGAAGTTGGTTGGATAGTTTATTGTTAACTAATTTGCTAAATACACAAGTCCCGTGCCATTAAGTTTTATAATGTCCTTTAAAAACAGAGGATACGTGGGACTTCTGACAAAATACGCTGAACGTTTTCATGAATTAACAACGAGTGTCAGTGCTCTCACAAAACACAGAAGCTTTGAACGAGCAATGACAATTATATTTCCGTGACGTTTCCTTCGACAGTACTTAGGAATGAGCCATTTTCCAAGCAAACTTAACAACTATAATGTAAGCACTGTGTCTGATATGTTATTCACAATAATAATGTTACAAAAACTGTAGGAAATGATATCTAGAACAATATATTTCACAACCGATAAATCGTAAGTGATTCACATAGACGCACGGTTGTACAAGTTTGAGCATTACGCCTATTAGTTTTAAATGAGTTGTTTATTGCAAACAACTTATATAATCCGTAAGTAGTAGTCAATCGTAAACGCACAATCAGGTTTTCAAGTTTTTATGTTTAATTAATGATATAGTGTTCTTCTCTCACCACAACCTAATTAGTGGCACGTGATTTATGGTCGGACTCACACTAACTGTGAGTTTACTGAAGAGACATTCCTGAATGTTTCCGGCACAAATTATTTGAGCAACCTCTTGGGAAGTGATTCTTCAATTTGTTATGACATGAAAATAATTGGTCATCGAAAACCGTTGACTTCTCACTGTAGAACAACACGCAGAATGTAGCTGCGTAGAAATCTATTTCACCCCCAATGTACACATATAATAATCGAATCATCAGTTCTAGTGTTTTTTTGAAAAGGATTAGTATTTTTCTTTTCTGTATATTAAGTTGTAATAGTAAGATCAAAGGAGAACCTAACAACTAAGAAAAGATCTAAATTGACTGTTTTTCTAGCTAGGGTGCAATTGTAGCCGGGTTATCATTAAACGAAGCGTTTAACAATGTTTCGCCTAGCAATATGATTCAAGGGCGCATTCCACTTAACACGTCAGCATGTCGTACTTCTAACTAAACACAATTTTGTTCAGTACTGATCCACATTTCGTAAACTTGAGGTGAAAAATAATTGATAAACGATAGCTTTTCTGTTGGGATTCAAAACACATACAGATCCCCGATCAAACATATCAGCGTAACAATAGTGGATCTAGTCTACGTGGAATGTGCAGACCACTGAATCCGAAGTGAACCCAAACCAGCTTGCATGAACTAACTGGTGTCTCAAGGTTGTTCTGAAAAGTTGTGAAGTTATTTGATAGATGACGCAGCATTTTAAGCTTCACAGGTTATTAATTTTAACTACTATTTTACAGTGTACCTTAAAATTGTCTTTCCAAAAAAATAGAACAGCGGAGGTTTGGCTGATATACTCACTGAATGTTTGGAAGACACAGAAGTCGGTCAACGCAATCTGCACAAGCGAGCTGTGACGGAAGGCTCTCGAGATTCCGACATTTTTCGTCTGTCTCCCGCAAAGTAAGTTAAGCGATGATTTTTGAAACAGTGCCGTCTATATATCGTATACAGTTAACTACGGTTTGTGGGTAAACACTGATTTTCATCATACTCTGACACGGTGTTCTCTTGCAAGAATCACCCACTAGAAAGTACCATCATGTCTATTACAGACGTCATTATTGAGGAGGGTTACTGACCAATATCACATAGCTTAGCCAAAGTTAGCTCATCCACATCACTACCATTGGCTTGTAACATGGGTTATCAAGAATATGTTCGCACTAAAGTTGAAAACGGTTTCATCTGCTGCAGTGATAGAGGGAACTGAAATGATACACACACTAATGTAGAAAATTCGGATATCAGTATCAAGTCCAGGTGATACTTTTTAAGAATTGCTGACAATGGAACGGAATAAATGGATCGACCTCAGTTACAGCAGTTTTGTTACTTACATACTCATTTTTGCAGTTATGCTTAACTGCTGTCAATTTCACGGGCAAATTTAGCTTGCAGTCCACGACGAATCAGCGAATGTCCGCCACCCTCTTCGGCTTCTTCAAAGCGCTCTTATCTTCCCAATCAGCCAGATTTCCTGTTCTTATAAACTCGGTATACTTTACTAACAAGTTATGTCGCCATTTGAAAAAAATGCTTTTTCAGCTATTCGTCTAACCACTTTGCAAGATCCCTAACCGAACGTAAACCTCGGATTTCGATCCTGATTATATGAATCATGGCTTAAGGGATTGCATGAGCAACTGTGACTGAATATATAGGACAGACTACTGAATGTGACAAAACACGAGAACAGGCCAAGCTAAAGAATGCGGTGGCAATAGACATGTGCTGTGTCTCAATTTTTATTTTGCCTGAAGTGACATGTGGTCTACGAGATACAATTTAGTGAGAAGTACGGAAAAAAGCTGTTGTTCTCATGATATCATAACGGTGAGACTTAAACTCATTGTTCCCGTGGAAAACCTATGATAAATCCTAGTTGGGTGATCTTTTCTACGTAGGCGCCATATTAATTCTTGAGTGATTAATTCGGCCTTAAAGAAAAATTGTAGTCAGGGACTGTATACAAAATTAGGGAAAATGACGAGTTTAAACACAGTTAAGCGGCGAATACTGAGACTTTTACGCCTAACAATCATACAGAGTCTCTTTACGGTCGCCGGGAATTCATAATATTTATTATTAGTTTGCCCATTTTGTCCATAAAAATGTGTAGGTCTGCTATACCTATCTATGACATTTCTAGGACAACCATTAGATTGTAGTACCCACTTGATCAAGTCAAAATTCTTTGAAAAAATTTTACTATCTTGATTCGTTCTGCCTATACGAATGGCATATTCACTTGTGACCATTTATGTTAAACTGAGCTGTGGGTGCAAAATGCACGTATTGACTGGACTGTGTAGATTCTCCATAGATAGCACTTCCGATCGAGCTAATTTTCCGCAGCTCACTACAATAGTTGTTACTGGTAGATTGATACGACATGCATGCATCCATCACGCTTTGTATTTTGACAGGCTTTGATGTTTGTGATAACGATTGCCTCTAAAAAACGTCAACTGAAACTACATTGGAAGATATAACATTACAATCCGAGTGCAACATTAACTCGCTATTGTAGGAGTTGCGCAAATTAGAACAAATTCACACGTTAAGATAAATATTCTTTAGGACCATAAATAGAAATAGATGAGGAATGTGAATGTTTCAGATGCATGAGTAGCGTTTTATTAGGAAACTATAATTTACTACGCAAGCAACAACCTTAGGCAGAATGAAAACGCACGTACTTAGGCTCCAATTAATTAACTGTTGGAGTTATCTGATGAGAATACGACACAAAAAGCTGAGTAGATGAAAAAGTCACGATATTCCGTTTGGGAATCTCATAGAAAGTAATCGTAGATTAGCAGCATGAACAATAAAGTGTTCCAACTCACTAACGATTAACAAGCATACCATTATGGTGTTGTGCACAAATGGTGATTGTGACAAAGTGCGTAACAGTGTACAGCTAAAACCTGGGTGACATATCCTCTCAGTATCTTCAATTTGTTACTTAATTAATACTGTATTTGGTATAACAATGTTACGTAAGTTAACCAGTCCACAAAACGTTGTGTGAACTCATTACCGTGTAAAAATGAAACAGTTTGTTTTATTAGACGTGTGAAAGTGCTAAGCACTGTGCCACAGAGATCCCTAATGTGTCGCCTATCTTTTTCATCACACACACAAACGATCCTTCGACTTTGTTGGATGCAAACGGCCTGAGATTTTCCATTAATTGTTGGTTACGAAGACTCTGGTCTTTCCGTTGTGTCATTACCTGCGCAATCGGCCTTGAATAACCTAGCTGTTCACAAGTAAGGGTGGTTTTTCCTTGTCAACGAAGATGGCTGTATAGTTCATTGGAACGGTCTGGATGATTCCACAACCAGTTAAAAAATTTCCCGGGCGTAATTCAACCGTAGTAAACAGCCATACAGATGTAGGCGTTGTTCCAGTTGGTTCTGTCATCCAAAGTTTCCACCGCCAACCAAGTATCTCAGAATGACGCAAATTACCGTCCTTAATGCGTGTGATAACGGATGTGTCGATTAAACTATGCAGCGCACGTGTATTACCACATGTAAGGGTCTGTGTATAAGTCAGCCACAGGTGTCTAACAAGAAGTTGATTTTAATGAGACAAGGTTGGTGCGTAATAAAAGACTGGACATAGGCTTAGTCCTCCGCAAATTTGGGCTGCAACAGACTTCACTACGGTTTAACACTAACGTATAAGGTAAGCAACGGAAAAGTTCGACATGATATTGCAGAAACTTCAAACACAACCTGGGTGCCATTCTCACATGACGATGCCCTCAAAAAATATTTCTGGATTTGATTACTTCAGGATAAAGACTCGGCCTGTACAACAAATCATTTAACTATCAAATTTGCCTTCCGAGAAAGTCCTGCAATAGTCGAAAACCAGAAAGTTCGAGTCCGAATGTTATTCATCCCGGTTTCATTCCCTCACCTTCTCTTGCAATGAGGAGGCATCCAAACTACTACTTATTATTCTTGTCGCCCCACGCCTTTCACATCTTTCATGTCGTTCCTATCCATTCTGTCTACTTTGCTCATAATTCATTAGCATTTATACCGCTTTGAAATCTTTCTTTTACCTGTTGTTTTTCTTCGTCCGCGTTACCTACACTGTGGAGTAGACGGCATCAGTTACGTGGGTGGTGACCAGTTGGTACATGGTTACGTTTCCGGGTTTTCACAACTCATCTTTGCATTGATACATTCAGGTTATTAGCTGCGAAAAACAAGCAAACAAACACGGCAATGATTGAAAGATTCGTTGTTAGTATGCGAGTTCCACTTGAAAACTTTGGCAAATTTCTGGCGTACATTATTCTGTTGTTGACGCGTTCGCTTTGCCTCTTGCCCACATCGCCTTCCAGTGGATCTGGCCGTCTTCTTGGACCTGTGAACTATTCTCTTCTACACAAACAACTTCACCCGAGAGATGTGTACTATTGGGTAGAAGTTCGTTAAAACGAGTAAAATTCGATCCGTATTTTGGGTAGTCCCCGAGTTCCTCGTTTCTCCACAATGGTTTAGTTACATTATGCACCAGCCTACAATGAAACGGTTTTTCATGCTCCAGTGAGTAAACTTTACTTCCACAAGAACCTCTCCAAAACCATGACCATGAAGAACCCCAAGGCTTATCCTATCGTACGAATGGCAACAAAGGAAGGCAGAACTAGCAGTTTACTTGTAGGTGTGTGCGAGCGGTTGCATAAGACACAAGACTGGACAGTTTTATCAAAGCGTCGATTTTTGCCACCTGATTAATTACTTCATCCCGTAGTGGTAGCTTTCCAAATACTTAGACTTTTTTTTACCTGCTTGAGAAAGAAGCCGGTCTACTTACCTGATGCTCATAATCTATTGTATTTTTTTCAGTCTTTTTCAACGGACTTTACCGATAATTAGCTTCTTTTTTGCATAAGTGCGTATGGAGCTTGGACGACATTTTTTATTGTGAGGTAATGGAATCTTCTGTGATCACACAGATAGAAGCAGAGAGAATAGTCTTAAACACAAGATGTAAAGATGGGAATGATTATCTAAGATTTTGTGTTTACATACCAGGAAAACTAAAGAAGTAGAAATTTTGCGAATTCTAAAGTCAGATTTGTACTGATTCATCAAGTATTTTAAATAACAATTCTCTATTTCTCACAACTCCATCCAAGCACAATTTACATGACCGCAACTTTGACGGTTTACATATTTATTTTGCTACGTTTGATGAGCGAAGAAAAGTAATTAAAAACGATAAACTGAAGCTTGGGTAGTGTGTCTTTTGTGAAAACGTGTCTGGTACGGTGTTGAATAGTTACGCTTGTGCCCGTGATAAGTCACAACTGTAGAGGTCGAAACGGCTGATTTTCTTGGTAACGCCATGCTTCATTAAGTGCAGTGGCAGATGCACAACTGCTCTCAATAATAACCGTCTTTTTCAACCG
The DNA here is from genome assembly GCA_008508345.1 of Paragonimus westermani. Lineage (NCBI taxonomy): Eukaryota > Metazoa > Platyhelminthes > Trematoda > Plagiorchiida > Troglotrematidae > Paragonimus > Paragonimus westermani. Next base: position 133,942 of record QNGE01001810.1, on the reverse strand, counting down.
GTCACCAGGAAATAGGGTGGTTACGTGAGCATCAGAATAATTCGTTGACGCTCATTTTGGAACTATGGAAGTTCACGACCTTCAGCTGATGTGACGGAAGTGCACGATTCACACCGATTGAGCTACTCACCCTGTGTGGCGATGAAAAGTTTGTCCCACCGTCCACCGATGACTGTGGTCACTGCTGCTTGAGAGAGCAAAAAGGGAGTCACGAGAATTGAAAGTCCTAACAACAGGCTTACCAGTCATCGCAACCTGATTGGGGAGTTGGTAATTGTATCTCTACTCGGGTTCGATCAGCACTGAGCCTTACGGACAATGGAAACGGTAGAGAGAACACGTGACTCAGTAGTACATACTGTATTGTCACATTTACAAGCGGTGGCGTCATTTTTAAGTGCGTGAACAAATGAGCCGTTGGTCGTTGAGGATGCGGCCAATCAGAACGCACCTTGAGCCGTGACACGAGTGTGAGGCGCACAGGCGGCCTTGACGGGTATACAACAGTAATCCTTCATGCCTGTGGGTGGAAACGTTCTTGGTCATGACTGTTGAAAGCAATTCAAATCCAGTATCAACGAGACTGACTGTGCTTTCCTTTAGTAATCTCCCCTGTTTTTAATCTACCATTTCCAAACAACTGTGTTTGTTTTTTTTAGTTCATGTACTTTAGTCAGCAACAACTAGAGCACAGCTGTAACACATGTGGGCATAGCTCAAACATTTATGTGGGCTTGTAGAGAAAAGCTCATAGGTAAAGCCCAAACATTCCCAGCAGTAGCCTCCGTTGGTGTGTTAACACTTTTGTCGAAAAACAAATAGTATATAGGGTGATGTATTTTGGTAAATGTTCGATATAATAAGCATCAATTGCTTTGTTTTTCAATGTTAGCACAGTCTAGAGTCTTAAAATTGACAATTGCTGCGTACTATTGATGAGTCAAATCGCAAAGATACCTCCTCGTATGCTCGGACAATATTTCTGAAGTTGCTGACTAGTTAGACAGTTAATTTAGTATGGCTGGTGTAACTAAACTTTTTATGTGCAGCAAAATGTTTAAGCGGTTTCACAATGGTGAGTTGAAAAGCGTGCTTTTGTGAGCAACAGATGCATAAGGGTGTTTGTAGGTCTCGAATTACACGTAGCTTACCTTTTCTCAACTATTCGACTACTCAACCTAACGGAGAGGTCCCGTCATAACAAGTTCCAGCAACAAGCGGTAACTGGATTACTACCTTATGAGGTGTATCTCAGTGTGTTCTGGTAGTCCTACTCAGATTGAACCTCAAAAGATCAAATGAAACTGACGCATATATGGAGACTAGTCCTCACCGGGAATGGGGAGCACCTAAAAGTTTGGGCTTCGGTTCCTATGCACACAAGTATGTTTGATCTTGAATCTGAGCACAGAGAAACTCTAGTATCAAACGTGTATTGTGCGTTTTGTAACTATGCACCGTCTGTGATTTCAACGTTGACACGAACTAAAACTCTACCTTACTGAATATTTATCTCGGTCGCTATTGGGAGTTGTGAAGTGATATGTCAGAATTTAAAACACCACTGAAGATAGTGGTTCTTTTAGAAGGGTGGTCGCTGTTGTGGTGACCGTATGTGAATCGATTAAATTTTTCCTCAAATGCAGAACAATATCAAAATTAGAGTAGTCTCAAAAATTCCTTTCTACTACGTCCCATTAATGCTAGCCGTCAATTACATGAGATAACAATCGTTACGTATGATCAGTGCATACTAAGTGACGGGTGTGTGCTGCTGTTTTCAACGGAGGTGACGAGAAACCAAATAAGGAACCTTTAATAATGTCGTCCTCTTGCACAATTTCCCTTTTCCCCCTCAACCTGTAAGTATCCGACAAGCTGTTCTGACTTACTGGGAGCGCATGGAAAAGCCGGATATTGTGATATTTCTGATTCAAGATTTGTTGGAAAGCTCCAAATTGTTGTGCCCTTATGACGCGGAAGAAGATGAGTTAGATTACCATGTTCTGTTGCTCCTACTTGGGCCAAGTAAGTTTTGACGTTTGTTAGCCCTCGAGGTTTTCTTCTAACTAATACTTTTGGATTTTGTGCCATTAAATGATGTCGATTTAACTCTGTGAGTTTGGTTGCGTTATATTTTTGGACGCTAGTCATGTGCTCAACAGATACAGGAAGGAGTAACCGTTGAACTTCAGACAGAAGTCTATTTAAAACATTAGTTAGTCTTCCTCATCGCAAACCACGAGTGCAGTTGAAGGGAATACAATGACGCATAATATGTAGAAACAGTTACAGCATTTTCCAGTAAATCGACGACATTTCGTTTATCGTTCTGTTTAAGGCAGTATACGAAACACATTCTAATTTTAAAGTTGCGTATGCTTAACATGATGCACTGAGTGAAACTCATTATGAATCGGTAGAACTGACATGTTATGAAGCCAATTTTTAATCTGGAAGTCAGTGTGAGAATTTGGATCATTTTTGCCTGCTGGTTGGCTTAATTGGCGCCTTCATCGTGAACAGTTTCCGTGCAGTTGTTGTCATTGTCAGACTACTTGTATGATGACCTAGAATTAAACCAGTTCGTATAACACATATATGTATGTTTATGTTTCTTCGCTGTTGAGCTCCCTTCAGAGATCAGTTACACACAGAACATTGCCCACAAAAGCCCAGCCGACAGTAACACTCAACTTAACGTCTCATATCATTTATGTTTATCTTTCACCTATTGGTAACTATAGGGTCTACTGTTTTATCCATTTGATGTTGGCTGGATTATCAAGATACTGAGCTGAAAACAATTGATTGTCAGTACTGCGTCCACTATTGATACAAACCATTGGTTTTGTCTCTCTGCGTTATTGGGCATGAATCGCGAAGATGTGACTATTAAACTTTACTATATACCGAAACCGCCGAACCTTTGATAATTCGTGTTACTTAAACAAACAAGTGGACGGCAAAGATAATTCCTATGCTCAATAACCAACGCGGCATTCACTGCGCGTTTAGGACCAGATTCATCGTAAAATGAAATTATGTCACCACTGGACCACTCACATTGTATGAGCAATTTACAGTAGCTAACAGTGCTCATCGGTGGCGTTGGAGGATTCCAGCGTGAACTAAACAGGAGATCCTGGTTGGGCAGTCAGTCGGCCAGATCATTTGATGGATTCCATACGACAACATTGTTACTCTAATTTTGTGATTTACATGGAATGCACTACGCTGAAAGTGCATACATCCTCAACTGCACCACCAAGTTAAATAGTTGTCAGTGTTATTGTTCGCTTCGTTCCATTCAGATGACTATTTCCATCAGGAGTTATCTCCACACGGTTTACTTTCATAAACTCAATGTGTTATTGGTCAGAGTCTGTGCCTTTTAGCAAGATTTCGGTAAAGGGCTTGGAAAAATTGCCGTGTGAAAGGATTCCAGGTTCGCTCACGGTAAACCGAGACTACGAATGTCCAAATAGTCTACCATTTCACCAGTTACCCATCAGCGAGCATCAGATCGATTGGAATACTGCCACAAGCTATCCATATGTTCCAAGAGAACGGAGTAGGTAACCGAACTGACAAAGTCCTAATAGCTCTAAAACACTACAATTGGGCGACATATATCAACTTACGATCGACCTAAAAAGGCTGAACAAGTTTGGATGTCCGTTTTTGTAACCGTTATGTGCAGTATTCGGCTGTATCGAAGTCAGTGAAATGTGTTTTAGGTTCTTCGATTTGTCTATTCATTTGGTTTGAAAAATTCCCATCACCGTGCATACTATATCCGAATTTTCATGATGACTTCGTTTTACACTCTCAGGCGTGTAGAACTGCTGGTCTCTGTTTGACTTGAGTCTACCCACTTGTAGCGAATAACGCCAGTGTTTACGAATAGCTTTCTATCTAAAAGATGTTTCTGACTTTTCAGGCTAATTGTTTGTTTCGAAATCACAACCTGGTAAATGCACACAACTTTGTAAATTAAATATATGTCGATAACAACCTCGATAGTTAAGTACCAGTAATAGTCGCTCACCTAATTAAAATTGTGGAGAGGAATCGTTATAGGTGGTGGAATGAGGTTAATATTCAGTGTTAAGTCTATTTAACCGATTGGTTAAACAGCACTTGTCACGATCGGCTATCAAGAACATCAGATGTCTACTGATGAAGAGAAATTCTACAGTGACAGAAATATAGAAAAGCCGTCATCTAGTAGGCGTTCGTCAAAGATTTCCAGATCAGAGAAAATCTGTTTCCGAACAAAAGGGCCTTCTTTCATTCTAAAGCATTGGCTCTATATGGAGTTCGAAAACAAAATGTAAGCCATACTTTACAGAAATGTCTGATAGCTGTCTAAATTTATATCGTGTCGTAATTAACTCATTTAGTTCTCAGTCAGATCCCTTTTTCTGTGTGCTTGTGTTTGTGACTTTAGCTGAGGAAGCCGCTACAGCCAACGTGGAAACACAGTTTGCAAAGTTGGAAATAGCGATTGCGTTGAATCGAAGTGACGTGGCACGACAAAAGGTGTTCTTGGACGGATTGAAATGGGACGTACGTTTATATTGTAGAATTGCGACTTTGAAGAATAGCCACTAAGAGGCTGTTCTTTTACCTCAACCGACTGAAACATGTACGATTTGTTCGATAGAGTTTTCTCTATAACACTGTACTCAAAGTTCCTACATACTCACCCGATTCATCCTCAGTTATTTGCGCACTTATTATCCACCTAATAACGGTAGGGGTGAAATGAAACGTAATCGTTAGAGTTTTATTAACGTAACGAGATTGAAAATAATAACATGGTCACTGGTTTGTTTTGTGCGCACATTTAACTGGTGACTAATTTATTCATCTTTATCCACTGTACGTCATTCAGCCGAAGATAATGGTAAATGCTCCGTGGGCACGTTTGTGGATAGTCCCACACTCTGTGACCAATGCACCCCGTCCGGTATTGGGTGTGTTTGAGTCCAGGTTGCTTTTGCAAAATCACGTAATTTGAAAAACTCTTTGACCGTGACTTTCAACCTCGACAGGTCAATGTAAGGATATAAGTTTATCACGGTACCGCAAAAATAACAAACAACAACGCTGAAAACAGAGAACATTGCAGCCAGCACACAAATGCGAGGGTTATACAAAAAGAACAAAGACGAAGATGATTGATAGTTCGAGGAGAAGGACACAACTTAGAGGCAAGCTGTAGAGGAAGAGATCGATTTTTCAGTCCATTGTGATGTGGAATGTTCAACGACCGGTTAATGAAGAAGAAAGAAGAATTCAGTGAGTGATTTTCGAAAGGGTTCAAATTTGAAGGAGGATTTGGAGGTTCCAGTATCGCCTTCAACGGAACGGTATCAGGAATGGACGAGCCCAAGAAAAACTCTTTGAATCAAAATGAATGGAATGAAAAATTGTCGGTCATCCACACATCACAGCCATCCTATCATATGTATCATCGGGCAGAACTGTTTAGACAGAAACATGGCATCTTTTCGCTGTTGAGCTTGAATACGCACTGAGCAGACAAATTGTGAGGAACTAACCATTTTGGAACCACCTGACCCGTGCTCACAAACATCCACAGACAGTGATTAGTAGTCCTCCCCGTTTCATGTGGCCAACTGGCTTTGTCATCAGTCCGTTGTCCAGTGTAACTGAAACAAGCTCTCTCCGAAATGAATAGACAAGTTAATAGTCCTATATTGCACGATCTTTGTTCGAAATGATTTCGCTACATCTTATCAAATACTTGCTGCAAAAACAGAAATTGTAAGATATGCATAAAATCGTCGCTTTCCCAGAGTGTCCTGTTCAGGTGTAGGAAAATCCACGGGCACTACTAAGGCGGTGCTAATTTACCGAATAATCCCCGTTGCACACACTATGGAGGCTTCAATCTGAAATAACCGCTTACTTCAGTTTGCTGAAGCAACTGTTTTTGAACGATTTGAACTGAGAATCAGTATAGTACACAATCATGTAGTACCAGACAGGGTCTACTTCTTTTGCCACGCTTAATGTGGACTCTTACCATGCCTTGTGAGCTATTATATACGCGAGAGTGGAAAAAACTTCATAAATCTCTGTGTCTTATGCCTCCCTTGAATATGACCTGTACGTACAGGCCGTTTTGCCTCAGTATGCAATCAAATGGTGTGGGAATCAAGAAAAATTTTGTGACAGGTTGCCACTGCTTTTCAGAAAAATACTGTTCGCTTGCACACTGCGGATAGTGACTCCGTATTTCAAATGTCCTTCTATGTGTTAAAGATTCTGCTTTTTGATACTTTCACTTTCCTGATGTTTTTTAAGGTCTCCACTGTAAAGATAAACAGTGGTTTATGGATGAATATCCTCAGTCTTCTCGTTACTGTGAAGAAATTCTAAGGCTTGCTGTAGTGGGACCATCTGTACGTACCCATCCTTGGAGTGACGAGCATCTTGTGCGTTCACCTAAGTTTAAACGAAATCGGTCTAAATATATGATTAATAGGTTTCAGGGAGTTGTTAGGGATATGTACAAACAGCAATCAGAAGAAGAGGTGGAAGAATGCTAATCACTTTGGGGGATTCTACATGCTTTCTGCGAGGAAATGGACGGAAGTGTATGTTTAAGGTCGTTTGATTCCAAGGAAAATGTATCGCTTGTACAAAAGTGGTTGTCGTAAATAAGTGGATTTTATAAGAGACGAGTGTTACACTTATTGACAATGACCCCACCTTACTACTCTAAGCGTGATATTACATAACGTTCATCTGTTATACGCACTAGAATACATGATATCTGTACGTATCGTGCGTGCCGTAACATGCAGCACTGACCATCTGCCTGCCATCTTGCATACGTGCGCACACATGTCACTTCCCGCTGACTTGCTCTTTCAAACAAGCAGTTGCTCACTGATGATAGCTGATGCTTACTTCGACTCCTGCTCTCCCGTCCACAAGATATCAAAGTCTACATATGAATATCGGGCTAGCAAACTTTTTTTGCCACAACATGTGGGTCACAGAACTAGGGACAAAACAGCATACGTTGAAAACAATGTTTTGATGACGGGAATTTTAACTTCGAATAGCGAGCTGATTAGTTGCTAAAAGCGGATTTGATGAATAGGTAGTTAACTTTTGCATCTTCGTCTGTCATCAAATTTGGCCATTTTTACAGTCAATCATAGGTCTCCATCTTTAGTTCTAGTTGTGAGACCTCATACATTTTTTGTTTAAATGACTAAGTGTGTTATACTCATCAAATCCTTGTCAGCCATTGTATCAATCACATTCTGCCAGTCTGTCTGCTACTGATTACAACCTGTTATCCAGTTGCGTACAAACTCACTGCCAACCCGTTCTGTCCCCAACTTGTCTTACCTTCGTTTTTTTCCAGAATGACAAGCTTGGTTCTTATATGATGTCATTTTTGCTGCAAGAGAATGTGGAGTTCATGAAGTTGTTTCTCGAAAAAGGATTCGACCTAAAAGCTTACGTGACTTGTGAAACAATGGAACGTCTTTATACATACGCAGTGCGTCGTGCGGTGAGTTGGAAACAAGCCATCCGTGCTGAATTTCTTAAACCGCGTACAAAAAGGCTCGAATTTAATTCGCCAGATTCATTTAAATGTATGCGATGGTGATAGGTAAAATCACCCGAATACATGAAAAGTACTCAAATGGAAGCGGAACTGCTAGGAATCTAGCAACAGGAAATCGGTTATTTTCGACAAGTATACGTTCATCACGTATCATGTCATGCATCGACAATAATCAAGTTAAACAGGGTGCAAATTTTGTTAAACGCCTGACATAAATTGGTTCAGCAGTTGACCCCAGCATTGACCGTGATTAAATCCACTTGTTTGTTTCCCATAATGAAAAGGTTACTGTTTTATTCAGTACTGTCAGGTCACCGTTTTTGTACGAACATGAAACCATTTTGGTTGGACAGGTGAAATCTTGACCAAACTATTAGACATGTTGGTTTCTAATTAACACTTGATAGTACATGCAAAATTCTTGATCGAAACATACTACTTAAGCACAAACGACTTTCCGTGACTGTTGTATGCGCGTCAAGGCCGCCTGTGTGCCCCACACTCGTGCCAAGGCTCGAACTGTGTTCTGATTGGTCGCGACTTCAGCGACCATGCACTTCAAAATGACCCGAATGCTGGTAAATGCGACGACACAACATGCGCTTCTACTGAGTCACTTGTTCTCACTACCGTTGTTATTGTCCGTCAGACATGAAGCGGATGGGGCTCGAAAACAGATACAACAATAACAGAGTAAAAATTTTGCCTAGATTCATGGGAACTCAGAGTGACTTTCGTTTGCTAGCTGTTGTAATTGCTTGGAATTAGGTTCTGGTATGCTGGTTCAACAGTTCAGAGATTACCATCATCGGATGTTATTAGCAGTTGATGAAACAATTTGTTGGTGCTTGAATACAACAGGCGTACTGGTAATCACAATAACCTTTTGAATTTCTAGGTGTTTTAAGAGAAGTATGTCTATTGTTTTGGTGTTTTAGACACAAAAGCGTGCTTTGGTCAACGTCATTCGTCATCTTGTGAAAGTAAGTTTTCCAGTAACAAGTGTGAAATACTTCGTGCTACTTGTATACATTGCAAAGGGCTAACTTTTGAAAAGGTTTTTGAATTCCGAGCAAGCATGTTGTAAACGGTGGGTCTCAACTATCCTGGTTACCAATTATAGGATCGGATCTTCGAACACGGTCAGGTCCAAATGTTCCATTTTGTCAAAGACACGTGTTCACCAGTCACATATCAGTCTGAAAGCTATCAGTCCTATGTGTCTTAGGATTCCGTTATAATGCTTCACAATATTCATATAACTCTGCAATGTGAAAAACCTGCCTACTGTAGAAAGTGACTCACAGAATGCAAATATACTCAGGAGTGATGATTCCTCTTCTATCATTCGGATTCTCCATTTTCAATTTTGTTCCCCTCAGAACATAAAGCAAACCAAATTTAGAGTTAAGATTGTAAAAGTTGCTACCAAAATGAAGTATTCCTGGTGTGATTTCACACAACGTCCAGTCATGGACCGAGAACGGCTTTAGTTTGCTTCCGTTTGTGCTACTATCAAGCATCCGTGAAAAAAGTAAATTTATCCGGTTATATTTTTCTCAGATTTTATTTTACTTGTCCACATTACATCGTGTGTTTGTTTAGTGTCCTAACAACACGGGAAACTGTATAGTGGTATTTTTATACTGAAGAAAAAGATGTGAAAATAAAGACATATAGGCGAACATATGTTTTCGATAATTCATATTCAGGCCGGTACAATTATATAAGGGGTTAGCAGAGTTAGATCGAGATATCGATCAGATTTATTACAGAGAAACGAGGTCACTGGCCAGTCAGTTGGCGATGGCTTGATTGGTCGGTTACGTCACGCTTATCCATTGGTTCGACCGCGCCGGTTGGTCATCGATCCGATGGATTTTTGGCCATGGTAGGTGCAGCGTCTGAACAAACCGTTCTTGATGACATAATATCGGGTCAATCAGCCTGATTCCGATAGCCTCGGCAGTACAAAGTGTTCTAATTCGGACAGCTTTTGATCGGTTGCCTGGCACGCGATATATCACTTTGAAAGCTTCGTCAGTTTTCACCTGGTGCCCGCTTTCAACCAGATGAGCGAGAATAGCGCTGTTGACCGGTCGTGATTCCCCGTGTCCCAGCCATCGTGGATGGTGTTCTCGGATTCGTTTCGAAAGCTGTCTTGACGTTCGACCAATATAACCCGCTCCACAGGAAGAAGTGAATGAGTAGATACACATAGATGAGGTCTGAACTGTCAGTCTATCTTTGTTATAAAACCTGAGAATGGGGGATGTGGAGAATTGAATACGGGGCTCAGCTGTGGCATAAGTCCTGCTTATTGTCTGGTTGAACCTATTTGTCAGCCATTCCGCGGCACTATCACCTTTGAACGGCACCCGAATAAACACGGGTTTCTTTCTCACTTCATGCACTTCAGGCTTAGATGATGTCCTGACCATGTTTCTGGCGATAAATCGGTCCGGGTAGCCGTTATCATGAAGTACGTTCTTTATGAATTCGAGTTCATTTTCTAGCGTATCCGCTGAACAAATTTTGTATGCTCTATCAGTCAGACAGCGCACCAGATTCCTCTTCTGTTTTAGGGGTACAAAACTGTGAAAGTTT
>QNGE01001810.1:52484-113904 GCA_008508345.1 Paragonimus westermani | reverse complement strand
ACTTTATTGATCGTTATCTCGTTCAGCCGCCTGAAATCGACACAGAATCGAAATTTACCGTTAGGCTTCTTTACCAACAAGACAGGAGAGTTGAACGGGCTATCGGCCTCCTCGATGATTTCTTCCTTCAGCATGTCCTTCACTTGTCGTTCAGTTTCCGGCTGCAAATGCACTGGAATTCTTCAGGGTCCGATTGGCAGAAATCGTTTCGACTCGATGGGGATTTCGTGTTCAACCCAGTCACAATAGCCATACGGCTCCTGATCCGTAGTGAACAATCCCTGAAATTTGCGTGTCACTTCGTTCAGCAACCGATTGTCACAAGTTGGCATTGCTCTGGGTACGTTCACTTCGATTTGTCCAAACTGGGTTTTGCGCTTTCTCTCTAGTGGAACCACCCTATACTTCGTTACTAGTTTACCATGTTTCAAATTAATTACGGGCTCAACGTGGTCACGGAATTCCGCCCCCAAGGTAGTATGACGTGCGTCGGGGGCAATGACGAACGGTTGTTTGACTACCTGACCATCGATTCGAACACCATATTCTGCCAGGCCATCAACTTTGAGGGTAAGCCCACCGACCGTTCGGACTACCATCGCACACGGCCGCACAATCTTTCCTGGCCTCGGCCCAATCAATGAAATTGCGGCCTCACTGTCAATCAAACAGTACTGCAAGCTGCCATTGACTTCTGATCTCACCGGTGTCCCCGTCTTCCGCATCTGTAACAGATGTCGCCACGGTTTTCCTTCCTTTTCGCCCTCAAAGCCGCCACTTCCTGAGTCAACTTTTCCACCGCGCCTCGACGGTCATTCAGTCCACTCGTTGACTGTCGCGGCATTTTCTGCTAGCAATTGTCGAGCTGTATCGGCCAACTGTTCCAGCGTCATGGGCTGTGTAATGAGAGCAACTCTGAGCTGATCCCGGACTGTTGGTGGCACTCCGTCCAAGAACTGTACCGTCAGCAGGCGTTGTTCTGAGTCTTGGTCCAAATGTGGCAGGACTCTTGACAACGCTGCCCGTAGGGACATGGAGTAAACAAGAGTGTCGCCTCCTGGCCCAAGCCTGGCGCCCTTGAACCGCCTCATTGCCTCCTGGCAGTCGGCGGGGGTGTCGAACCCGACGATCAGCGTCTCCTCCGCGGCAGCCCACTCCAGCTTCGCAGGGCCTCTTCGCGCCGCATCCAGAACCGCCTTCGCCCTGACCTTTTGCAGCATCCGCAAAGTCGCCAGCTTCGCCAGGTCCGCCCTCACTCCGACCGCTTCCGCCACGTACTCCAAGTCCTCCAGGAAACTCCGAACAACCCCATCCTCGAACGGCTATGGCCACGGGATCTTCATCCTCTTATCCTGGTCACGGCACTAATTATTGTGAACCGAGGAGGCGGATGGCACAGAAGTTTATTTGGGGAAACCAACACACGACTTATGCGTCTCAACGGGACTACGAATAAAAACACTCATTTGCACACCACACTCGTCTGAGGATGCTCCGGTCGCTTCGGACACCATGTATCAGTTCCCTCATGTGGCGAAAGCCATTCTACGTGATTCTGTCTTCCAATGACCCTTCCCGTATTGCTCCCCTATTTGTCCCGCGATCATTTCGATCCATGCTGCTACTGAATAGGGCTGTAAGTAGTATGGTGCTACCATCTATCCTCACTACAGTAGTTAGTAATTTTTTGTTATGACACTAAAGTTCATCCCAGAGATGATCATATAGTTCTGACAATTCCTGCGACCAATGCAATTTCAACATACTGTGTAAAACTCTTGCACAAAGCACATCACTAGGGAAAAAATCCATACATCAACGAAATATGATGGAGGTTGCATAGGTGTCGAAATAACTGGATACTCTCCTAAGTGACTTGTTCACGCTAAAAGAGTTGTTAATTGCTATAGACCTCACAACTGCCACAAAATGGCTTGAGGCCAACGGGCTCGCAAATACCCAGCAGTCACGGCCCAGTTTTTAGCTGCGGATCCGTTGAGTCACAGCACAGTTATTTCTGACAGGTTTCCGGGTTTACTTCTACTGACCAGTGACTCGACTGCCCCCTCCTGTCCAATCATTGCCCACGATTGAATTCGCGGATATGGCGCGGTCTATCACACCGCTGGACTGAGTTCCCCGTAGTAAATATGTCGCCCAACTGGGACGATAGTTATCCTCATTTACTGCTTGGATGATGTATATGACAGGAAATAGCCAAAAACGATTTAAAATGAATCAGAAAGAACCATCTGATAGGGTGCATTAAAGTTTCAAAAGTTTTCTGGTAGGTCATACAAAATGACTTATATGTGTCTGGCAAAAGTGAATGATAGTGAAATTTATGGACTACCTTTGAACTGTTACCTAATCTGTTGTTCATCACACCACTCTAACCCAACAATTACACCTTTGCTGAACTTCATGCAGAACAGTAAACTCGTAATCGACGATGATCGGACAACAGAAGCGTAAGTTAACTCACTCACGATTTTGTGCTGGTCGGTTGATATCTTATACTTGCAAGTTTGAGTGTAGATCAGCTATTTCCATCGCTTTTGTCTGATTGACAGCTACGTCAGTAGCTGTCGGTGGTCGCAGTAGAATCAGACTTTCCTGAACGCGTAACTAACCGATTCAAACCAGAGCGCGATACACTCGTTTTTAACTATGTCTTGTTAGATCATTTAAACTGCTAAAAGACCAAGTATTTCTACTGATTTGTGGGCCTTTGTGGGCCTTCATACAATTCATATTCTTATATTAATGCTGTCATCCTCAACAAAGCAATTTCAGATTTAATTCCGTTGTTGCCTGTGTATACTTGACCCATGACATGTAACCTTCTCTTTTTTAGCTGCTTATGTCTAGCGCACCTTAAATACCTTCAAGTTTAAAACTAGTTCATTTGTTCCGAAGAAATTACTGTGTTGGGCGTGAAACACTGGCAATAAAACAAAATCTCGCCTGTTCATACGTTATTAATACTCAGTCGGTCTCAAGCATACTTCAGCCAATCTGTCAAACAATTAATATCCAATCAAATGGTTATTACACTGACTCAACAACTTCGGTTGTCATGTTAGTAAATGACATCAATCCTAGTTCGTTTCTATTCAGTGATTTTATTAATCAGACAATATCCGCCGATTTTGGGTGCTCAAGAACAACTTAAGTACGTCCTAGGTTTTACTAGCCTTGTTGGTCCCTTCATTATTTTTACAAACTCTTTGTGTTCGGTAAATTAATAATGAGATAGTACTTAGTGTTAATATTTTGAAGTACACTCTTAGACGAACGTGGTCAGGGCGCTCAGTCCGAAAGAACAGATATACTGATGCCGTAAGTCAAATTCTGTTCGGAAAGGATCAACTGCCATTGAGCCATCACATCAGCCGACTCAGTCCCCAATGAGCCTGTTTTTACTTTGTGTAACTTTCAATAGCATGCCTACTTACCTAGTGGCACTCACTTGTCTGTCCCTTCCAGCCATTTTCTGCGTACTGAAGACGATAGTTTTGTCGCGTACAATTAATTGTAGAACCGATTTCCACATCCTTCACGCAGGCCTAAAGCCACAACTTGATCTCTCAATCGGTCTATTTCGTATCATCCTGACTTTGAAACTGATAGCTGGTTATAACCGGTGTTATCGTGGGAGTATCAACAAAATTACGTCTGGGTTCCTTTTTGCTATCGCATTTTCACTGAATAGGTTGGTGCTCGTATTTATAAGAAACACCTTCAACCACAAACACCTCTGTCCTTTCTAGCGAGTCCCTTTTATAAATGGGAGCACAAAACTTCACTACTGATAGACGACACCATTTGTAGTCGATTCAAAGTAAGAGAAAGGAAATCCTGAAGTGGAGTATTAATTGCGATAATTAAACAACTCACAATAACAAGCGAGCAGTGTATACTGAGAGCGTCTCAATCGCGAAAAATCTGGGCTTGGGCAAGACCAGATCCATTGACAGAAATATCATATCTCAGCGTGGCAGGTGCTACACAGGCTGAGCTAATAAGCCAAACCATGAACCAGGAATCGTATAGTTGAACACAGTTACCCAGCCGTCTCACTGTATCAGACAAAATCCACTAAGCGATCCAGAAACGAGACTGTCTAGGAGGGAGTTTTCTTAGGTAGCTTAAATTGGAATCGTCTATTGCCATCAGTGAACGTAGAAATTATATAACTGAAGAACCTGGTCGGGGCAATCCGTTTTCTGAATCTTTCGGTGGATCCCAAATGTTAACTCAACCTATGTGGCAGTTGAGTACAAGTGTGAAGTTTGTCAACTGTTGGAAGGGTAATTCGTAGCTCGGCTGACAGAGCGCTGGCCGAATAAAGACGTTATTCCCATCGATTGTTTTAGTTTCACTCAATTTCAAAGTTTTTATGAGTGGGTTCTTTTTAAATTCAAGCATCTGCCACAATACATATGAATAAATTAAAACAAGTTTGAGTTAGATTTTTGTAACTTGCTCCCATAAAACTTTCGCTTACATTTTTTACTACGTTATTTTCACAGCGAAAGTCCAAGAGAGAAATTTGGAAAGTACCTGAGGAAAATTTATGCGTTCTACTACTCTCCATCCGTTCGGTTTTCATATGCCACCGTGAGTTACTCAAGCGTCTCCCTGTTCATTATCCGATTTCCGTGCTTATGGTTTTGGACGTTCGAATGAGATTTTCTCAACCCGTTGTTTTCTAGTGTTAAAACATTTATGGTCAAGTCACGATGTGATCCGTGGTTAAAAACAACTAATCTACATGGCGTGATGAAAATATTTTTGAAGTTTGTTAGAACTAACCCGTATAACGGCTTAATCTTCCAAGCCCGATGATCGTCTTGCGTAAAAATTATGTATCTTTGCTAAATCAACGGACAGAGTATCTCCTCCAAATTATCAGTAAATGTCAGTGTAATTAAGAAGGTGCAAAGTGTGCATGCAGCCAGTTGAATGAACAGCTGCACTGCTGGGAAATCGAGCGTGGCACGCCCACTTTCCATTGTGGATGGTCTTGTATAGCATACTGGTCAAGTGTTTACTATGTATAGAACGTTCACGGACTTACGAATCTAATGCGGAAGTGAACTCGATTAAGGCTAATCGATTGGAAACATTTATCAGAGAATATAGCGATAACAGCGACAAGGAGATTCGACTAAATTACTGGCTGAAATTTGCTTCCACTACAACAACCAGTTGTTATACATCTTCAGAATAGCTCGAGGACGTGAGTGTTATTTATGCATTTCTCAATTCAACCATTAGGCTTGAACACAGGCCATTGACAGAAGAGCATTATTGAGTAAAACCGCCTATCCAGTAAAGTGCAGGGTACTAACAGTATCTTCCATCACTCATGACTAACAGTCCAGATTCATTGGAAACATTTTTACTCAGAAATTTAGATACTACTGTAGGCTGAAAAAAAAGTTGAGCATCTCGCTTAAATTCAAATATCTGTGTCATTATAAAGAAATGTATGAATAAACTGCCTCCCTTAACCTGTGATGGAGGCCTTGAAAACTTATCCTGGTGACTGGTCTACCATTTACACAAATGCCACTCAGTATTCAATCCCCCAAAACCAGCATCCGCAGTCAGACATTGAATTAAGGTTGAGAAACAAAGTCACAAGGAATAAGGTACAGTCAAATTAACGACAGTTTGAGTACTAGCTCATTTGCGTGAATAACAATTTGAAGTGGTATAAAGACGTACTATTGGACAGTGCATGTTCAAGATGCACACAATAGTGTTCGAGAAACAAACAGAAATTGATAACTTGACTTTTTGAACAATTTAAACGCAATTAGAAATAGCTAGTGAGTATACAGTGTATTAAATTTTGCGTGCAGTTACCCACAATATCGGATTGGCCCTCCCGATGGAACCGTTGCAAGCTATACAATAAGACCTAAGTTAGATTCCAGTTTGGTTTTTCGGTACTACTAAGCATTGTCACAACCGGAGCTTAAACCTGGGTTTGTGTTTTTGAAACGCCAATGTTACCTGCTTCGTCGCTCACCCAAAAATATGGTAGAACGAACTAGCACATCTAATAGTCCGGCTCAGATTGCTTGGGGATGGTCATGTTTCAATAGAACTCGAATAGTTTGTCTTTTTACCTTTGTTCAGCATGCGTTGTAATAAATTACTGTCCACGTTTTATCGACAGGATTCAGTATAACATTAAGAACGTGCTTCCAAACACTTTATTCACGTGGAAGCAATGCATAGTACAGACAATTACTAGGTTTGCTAAGGTCCAATTGTGGTAGTCATCTGAGCTGATAGTTAGTACGATTGGCACATATGAAGTGAGAAACAACTTATTCTGAAACTAATTTGAAAGTGAAATAAAATCTCACACCGAATCTTAATCGGAGGCCATAATATCGTGCTAACATTTTGTTTCTCGTTGGAACCATTCGTGAGCTGATCTGATCGGTAGATATGTTCAACTGAATTATACAATCTATTTTTTTATTAAAAAAACAGCTCTGTTTCGTTTTTTGGTTCATTCTCGTGGTTAAGCGCTTTGTGTAAGCTGATTCACAACCGATGTAATCGAAAAATGTCTACGGATTGTAACCCAACTGAAGTTAGTTGCAAAAGTTGTTGACCTTGAGCCTCCGTCTGTCATGGTGTTGACCAATGACAAACTAGTTTATACACTGACTTGATGTATGAACTTAATTCGCTTGAATATTTCGTTGATTTCCACCGATGTTATGTGTTAGCAGCTGACAAGAACATACGAAATGGTACTACCATCTTGCAAAACCGGTCTCCTGATTTCGCTATTCAATATTTCCAATTTGTTAGAAGATGAACGTACACCGGTATATACTATCTGGAACTACTTGTCGATTCCGTCGATTAAGTTACGGTTTGCATTTGTTGGAAAGCATTAGAAGAACAAGGTATGTTGTCGACCAACCGCTCATCCATTTTTAGACTAAAGTGTCACCTGTGCTTACAGTATTACCACGACTGTACTGCGAAATCCTAACCAACCAGAGGGTTTTTAAGTAAAATATTTTAATCCCAATATTGCGGAATTTTGACGGACTAATCATCAGTAATCTAACATCATGGGAGGGGAAGTACTACTGACAGTTGAATGAACAATACGTAACCAATCAAACCAAATCTTCGGAGTTTGTTCACTTCTCTCTACTCGGTATCCCACAGTGTCCTGCTTGTTGCTAAAATAAAGCAATCGGATGCTCAGATGCACCGTGATGCCCACAAACAATGACCAAAAATGGAACTGGTGTTCTATTCACTATAATGTATGCATTATACTCGGCCACAAAACTGTCGCGGAAAAGTGGTAGAAACTTGATGATATCACTCTATAAAGCTGATACTAGTCTTAGTTTGAAGCAGGTTAACTGTCTCGTCGATTTTTCGAAATATAATCCCAGATGGGTTCAACGGATTGTTTCACAGATTTTTTGCGCAAGCTCCATATTGAATATGGTGTTTTTGCGAAACTTTGCCCATATTGCTCACCCAGAACTGTGTTAAGTTAGAACACACTATGAATTGCGCAAAGTGATCAGTAAGTAACATAAGAAATGTTAAACATTAACTCCAAAGCTTTCTATTGTCCACTTAAGAAAAACGGAGGATAATTATTTTTCAACAAAAAGACTGACAACTATACCTGGGTAGTCCAAAAAACAAGTTAGAAATAGATACTGATAAAATATGCCTCAGCACTGAAAAAAGTGATTAAAATCAAAGTTGGAACACTGCGTACCCATCAACAGCTTAGTTCAAATTACCAAAGGACCCTTTCTACGCAGTCGTGAACGTAATTTGTCCGACTATTCTGTCTCTCACGTTGTCTATCAGTTCACTTGCGGTTGCAGTGACATCTACATAGGCGGAACAGCCTGACAACTATCCCAGCGAGTGAGAGAACACACCCCGAACTGGTTAAAACAACGCATGACACAACAATCTCAAACCAGCGAACCAGTCACTCGAAGCGCCGCATCATCGACTGTCAAACATCTCATGATAATGGGTTACCAGATTGACCCAGTTAGATCATTCAAAACACTGTTACGTCACCAAAACCGGAAGCTACTGGCCTTTAGCGAGGCTATGCTGGTTAGAAATCACCAACTGGCGCTATGTGCACAAAAGTGGTTGAAGCAACCCATAGGGTTGCCGTGATGATGATGACACAATAGGTTGGTGTGAATGTTTGGGTGGCCATATCCTATCTATCTCTAGATATCTGTTATATATATCACTGATGAGGGTAAACGAAATGTTAACATATCGCAACTTATGTCTTCTCTCTGCACTGATAAAACCCAAGTGTAACCGATGTATTACTGTAGTTGATTAGAGGGTCGGCAAACATAAGTCAAACAGTTTGGTTGATCTCGTGTGAAAACGAAGTGCTACACTCGAATGTGACTCTTGCTTGACCTCTTCAGCAGTGCTTAGTCGCTTCGCAATAGCAGGTTATGCTTCAAGCTGGATTATAATAAAACAACATGGCTGACTTCCGTGCCAACGACCTCGTTTTAAGCAAGATCGTATATCACACCTAAACACTGATAGTTTTGTATCTGCTTAAAACACATGTTGCCCGATCGGCCAAAAAATGCATAATAAATAGCTTGGTAACTTCAGAGGAGGACCAACGATCAGAACTCCCTAGATCGTTGTAATAAATCGGTGATGAATGTTTCAATTTGGACGCAGATCAACTTCATTGGCTGCTTGTGCATTGCACAAAAATGTTCCCGTAAAATAATCTCGCCTAGTACCGTGTGAAGTCAACGTCGCTCTGGTCAGCCTGTTTGCTTCATAAAAGCCTGTTCGCGGTCCAAATCCCGGTTGTGTCAAGGGCGTACATTTTTAACAAGCTCTGAGGAACAGAAAGTTGATTATAACGTATCCACTGGGTAAGGGCTTGTCGAAGTGCCATCTGAAAACAATGTTTACTGTCCAACTTATAAATTCGTTAATCAATTGATGGGATGAGAAGTCACAGAAGGTGTATTGGGATTGAGTATAAGTATATATCGTTTTGTGAGAGCTGAAGCATGCACAGTAGCCTCAAAATGTTTGGACGGATTTGACAAAGCACCAGTGGATAACACTGACAACAACCAATATTTCAGATACTGTGTATGCCTCTTCAATCCACTGCAAGTTGTTTGCAGTGACACCAAACATGTGTGTGAATCTACGGACAAAACTGAATTGGAAGTCCAATAGGCTAGAGCCAAAACATGCTTGAGCAAATCATGTACTCAGTTGCTGAAGTGATCTGGCACGAAATTTCACATGTATACTTGTACCTTAATTCCCTATTGTTCAAAGTTATAATTATATCTACAAGTGACTAACCGTAAGTTCATCTTTCTTACTCTTTCCGTTTCAGATGGCTCACTTAGTTTTCCTTTGTTTTTTCGTCTATGTGCTGCTTTTTAACACAGCAAGACAAACTGACTATGACCTGACAGCGAGCATGATTCTTTTGATCTGGGTCCTCTCATTTTTTATCGAGAACGTGCGACAGGCAAGTTGTACCACTTCTGATTTATTACAGAAAGTAAACTGTATTTTTGTTTCACTTGCTTGTCAGTTGATGGTTCGTTTGAGAAAAAACACAAGATTCCGGTTCCATTTGTTTTTCAAAGCTCTTCAATGGTTTATATTTTTATCTCACCTGGAAGTTTAACTCCGGCTGGGTTGTCTGTGAGGCAAACCTATTGTCAAAGCCGTACTGATCTCACACATAAACGCCTGAACACATTGGTTGTCTAAACAATCGGACATGTGCGCACTATGTGTAAAAGATTGTGGCAAAACATCCAATTGTTGATGTTTAATCAGGCTTAGTGAAACACCAGTTGTGCACTGAGCAGCTACACAGAGATTCAAACCGCAGTTAAACTCTCAACCGGGGCAAAGATAAGTACTTCTGATTAGCTCTACTGCAAGCGAAACCAAAAACCCGTAATTTTTCTGGAAACACACTGGTACGGAATGTTCAAATAAACTTGAAAGGTATGATTTAATCAAGGTACGGTTAGATTATAGCATTCAGAATTTTGAATTATTTGTCAACGAAAGGCACAGTTGTGAAAACAGTTTAAACTAAGTGAAGTCAAATTGGACCATTTCACAGGGTTTTATTAGAAATGCTAACGGTTGTTAGAGTTACTAGGATTAATTCTGTTGTAACCGGTTCAACGTCCTACGAGCACGTAAACAGATAACGGAATAACGGTCAGTGGAACGACGTATAACGGAATGACAGTCAACGGTAACAAACAACGGACTACGGAATATGCACGACTAGTTCGAATCTTCCCGGCCAACCCAACCACCCGAGGCTAACGCATGAACACAGTGAAAAGGCTGGTCTCAGGACAGAGTTCCTTTATATCACTCAATCGGAAGACAACACGGTCACAAACCATACCATACTTAAAGGGTTTGTGGCCATTAGAAAGACCAACTTAAAGACGGACCAAATGATGAGCCGAATAGTACAGTGATGCACGTACCCGAGATCTCGATATGTGAACGTTTAGGAACGTGGATGGTGTGCCAGAGATTTGACAGAAGGATTGAAGTACGAAGTGGCGCATGACCGTACCAACTATGAATGTCACACACAAGTGTACTGTGTTAGTTTTTGGCACACAGTATTTTCGGGGAATTGGTGATTCCTCGACAAATTCACACGTGTCCAAGTTGTTCTACCGACCGAAGGTGCTAATAAATTCCTGAATTATGCAAGTGTAGTGAACGGTGTTGGTAGTAGCAGATATCAAAGAGTGTCTGTTGGTTCGTACTGCTCAGGAAGGCAAAACGAGAAAGGCGAGATACTTTATTGGTTAACGAAACCATTGCATGATCATTCAAACCTATTGTGTATATTCAGGAATCTTAGTGACTTTCTACCAAAATCAAAATGACCCAGAATAAATGTGATGTGTTCCTCTAAGGTTGTAAGCGGTAGACGAGGTTACACAAATAACACAATATTGTAAGTGAAAGTAGCTTTCAAAAAGCCGGGAAATGAAGTCGCTGTATGCTCTAATCCTGAGAAGAGTAATGTTACTATAATGCCAGGGGAGGGCATTGTGTCAGAATATAATTATGTGCTACATGCTTGCCAACAATCGTATACAGGATATGTATAGAAGCCTCCCGATTTATAGCAACACATCACGGTTTACAATTCTTGTTTAGTTCAACAAGCTACGAGATCAACCAGGCTCGTGTAGCCACTGAACATACAGTTGAGTGAAACTTTTAAAAAATAGTTAACAGTTAAGGTCATGAATTTGTACGGGCGATTCATTGAAACAAATGAAGTCTTTGAAATGTGCTGCTAAACTATATGTATTATCGTGTGTTTCACTTAGCAGCCACGTGTGTGTGATCAAACCGAAGCTAATTACAATGAAATTTTTTTCAATCTCGAGCCCATTAGAATTACCCTAGATAGTACCCAGGATTTCACTCCAAAGTACATAGTTTTCAACTCAAGAAGTCTGAAGACACAAAGCATTCTACGGCCAGCCTCTATAGATCACGGATCAGCTATGACTTTCTTCACTTTCGTCATCACTGCCCAGTCATTTATCACCCATATTCAAGATGCGTAATTTTTCCAATGTTTTTTCACTCACAAAGTGTCGTCTGTTTCGAATCTGGTCACCGACAAATTGGTCCGAATTAAGTGTATTGCACTGGTGGTCAACACAGTGAAAGTATCAACACCGGCAGACCTCTTGGTTGAGCTGGGTCACCAAACGCTGTCTAAACATGTCCAAGCAGGGTTGCACTGACTAACATGATTGTGCATGATCTGTCTAGCTTACATCGCTCAATCTTACTCCGTCTTAGGTTGACCCAAGCTGCGTGAAGAAAATTGATGGACGGCGCCCGAACGAACACTACACACGTAGATCTTACACTTTAGACTAAGGTGATAAACAACACAAAGGTCTTCAGTTATGGCTTATTTACGTAGGTTGTTGACAGGCCTACAGGTTTACGGTCCAACTCTGATTGTTAGTTTGCAGGGGCTATGGCCACAATGGCTCGAAACGATGTTTGTAATGCGTTTTAAAAATCACCCTTCAATCGGCACTCCATAGTAGGTTTTGTTCTTGTCTGGACTCATCGGGTAGAGACAATCGGAACTAGGGATGGCACCGACTGCTGTTCGCATTGTGAGTCAATGCAATCATTGATGGATTGTATTCATTCAAACTAACAGGGTGTAGACAAGCCATAACAGAAGTACACACAAACTCCCCGTCACAAGCGATACAGAACTGGTGGCTGGGTGGATAAGAGCGTTGACTCGTAACACAAAACGTAACCAGTTCAACCCCCATTCACACTATATGTACTCGATGAGTCTAAACAAAGATGAGATTGGTCAAGAAGTGTCGGATTGAAGGTGATTAGCGAAACGCTTTAAAAACAGAAGGAACTCTTCTGTTCAATAATAACAGGCATTAGTTCAACAATGGTCATATCAGATGCATAAAGATTCCAGTTAATTTCATGTTCACCACTTTGTTTCTGCTAGATTTAACGTGTCTGTGTTCATTGATGTACGCAATGAACACTCGTCACTTACAGCTTTAAATGGTGCTCGTCATTAATGAGCCAGAGCAATTCTTATCTTTACAAAAACATAATGTTTCCTGTTATACTAGTAACCACAATGGCTTTGAAATGCATTCATTGGCAAATTCAGTTAAGCATGATATGAAAAATAGTGGTGTTGATTTGAACAAAACGTTTCATAGCCTTGATGAGGTTTAAGACGTGTATACACATGTCTACTCGTCAGCACCTACACGGTTTTCTTTTTAAAAGTAACGAAAACTAACTTTGCTACTGCATCACTTGTTAAATACCAAAATTTTACTAGTGAATTTAGTCAACAGCCGGTAAAAGCAAATAAGCCTATTGTGCATAAGTGAAGTACAACGTGACAATAAACACAAACATTAGATCGATAAATTATCGTATATTTAGTCTAACTTAAATAAGTGTTCTAGCTGCAAACAGCCACTTTTTGTCAAACTTACCTGTTTAGCCAGATGCGTAATACTTTGACTAATTCAGCTCTAGTTTTCGCATGTTAAACCGTTAATGTCCCTGTTAGCCACTGTTGAGAAAGATTTTATACAACAGACATACGATTACACAACACAAAAGTACTCTCGTTGTTCAGTATGCGTACTTCTCCAACATTTGCAGGGCTTCACCTCGGGTCTATCATTTCGTGCTTATATTAAACGGATTTGGAAATCTTTGGAATTAATAGCAGTAGCGCTCTACATACTTGGAACTGCGCTTCATTTGATGATGGTGGCCGAGGCAGCCATTCATTTCGGTGAAATGCCAATTGATCCGGTAGAGACAGTGCAAGAAACACTACTCCGTATGGCTGATGTGTTCTACGGACTATCACTCTTCTTGTTTTTCTTCCGTCTACTCGAGGCCTTCACTGCTGACATTACCATTGGTCCGTTGGTCGTCATGGTAAAAACTATGGTGAGTTTAATTAGAACCAAACATTACTGCACCTTCACAAACCCAAGTGCACATATAAGCTAATGTAGGTGGGTGTGGATTTGTAAGTTTTTTCTCAAAGGGGGACACGAGATACCCTATCCCAGCAGTCAATATTGTTACTGTTTTTGGTCTGACCAGTTAGGCAATTCAATGGGCTAATTAATTCCGGGAAAAACTGTTTTTGCAAATCATAAAAAAGAAAACAGTAAACTGGAATGGGAACGTACAAACAAGTAACGAATTTCAAGTCATGTATGTATTGTGGGAAAATGATATCTTTAATTATCGAAAAACTTGAAAGTTTCAACTGCCAAAATTGTTCAGTTATTTCGCAACAGTTACGAAACATTTCAACGTCATGCTTGCCATCAGTATTTAACTATCTTCCAAAATCAGCAGCACATGAGCAAACTTCTCCTGCTCTATGAAAACACATCTTTCATCACTCATTTCTGTGTGGGATGTTTTACTCCCAAATCTTCCACCGACAGGTTTTCTTGCCTCCGTCGAACCGTACATTAGTGTATCGGTACAAAGTATCCTAAATGACATAGCCGAAAATTCATATCAGATCCATGCCTCATTCCTTCTGCTGTGAAAAGTAGTGTTGTCATTAATCCACACATTAATTTAAATATTCACAATCTGCTCTCACCACTTAACACCGTCAACGCTAAAGAGTCAACTTTACCTTCTTCCAACACAACCACCAATGGAAACCACCATACAATTAGACTTACAGACACAAACTACACATGAGACGGGGTTATCACACTAATAAAAGTGCGGTTGTGAATTACAAAAATTTCGTTAGCAGACTTTTACCCAGTCGTCATTTATGGTATCCAGTACTCCATAATATTGCGCACCGTGACTTAAGTGACCGCTTGCTAAACCGGAAATTGGTCCACGCACAATCCCTGTTTCACTAACGACAGTGCTAATGATAGTATTGAAAATAATGCTGTCGTCATATATGTACAATGAACTATCCCCAACTCTCTATCAGCCGTTATTAACGTCACAGTACACTCAGAGCTTATGCAATTCATCAAGCAGTTAACAATATCAACCTTCACCTGAAGCGGTTCAAGTCAAATCGTATCTGGCTACGAAAAGTGCAACGAATTACAGTTACTCTAAACTACAACAAATCCCTGAATTTTTTTTATTTCTTGTAAGACATCCAAAGGAGTTTCGTATTCGTCTTGTGGAAATGAATGTTGACATGAAACGAATTACTTGGCAAACGCGAGTAGCTGGAAGAAAGACGTATGTTGAACAGCGGTCACATTTGTTCCTACGATATTTTTCTGAATAAGGAACAAGCTACAGGAGCATAGCCTGTGCTCAAATGAAAAACAGTCCAAGTGGTTACTGAAAGTGATCGGAAGCCATTCAGATCGGTGACCTGCAATCATTAAATGTAGAGTTGATGGGCTGTTATGCGGAGGTCAATGTGCCTGCAATCTGCTTCAACACGCGGAAGCTGATGTGTCAGTCTAACCAGTCTATCAGGCTGACTTAATCGCGGTCAAAGTTACCGGTCGGTACCGTTACGCTCGCTCACCACGTAATAGGTTTATTAATTATACAGAATTTCCAGAGAGTTCATATTTGTATTTGGTATGTAATCTGCAGCAAAAGAACACAGCCGATGTTCATAGCTGGTAGATTTAATTGAAACAGTTACCCAAGCTTCATTCGCAATTGGCTACAACTCTCGCATTCAAATAAACTTTTAGTTAGCCGCTCTAAAACAAATAAATGTAGCGAAATGAGATTGTTCTGCTGCTCATCCTGTCCGTCTGTCGATCTGTCTACTGGTTCTTCACTTCAGCGCCGAAGACGCTGATGTAGTGGTTATTTATCCCCACGTGTCGATTGTACGATTTCTGACAATAGAGATTGCACAAAACAAATCCCTTCTCTTTCATACTGATAGTGAGCAATCGTTTCCATGTAGTCCGCGTTGAAATCGTGACCCGTGCCTGTACTTTGGTGTTAGCACTGTCATCTAGAATCTCCGCATCGCATTGCTAATCGGTGTTCCAGCACGCGTGTGCGCAGCTAGTGGCCTCCTCCGCCTCCACATTGCTGATCACACAGAAAAGTGAAACCGCGCAGACCAAACCAGTTTGGTCCTATATTTCTACATTATCTTTGGTCTTCAGTAAAACTGACCGGAGTTTTGAGATCGACTTTTCTGTCATAGGGGCTGAAGAATCCGTTAATTGGCTTCGGGTATGCTTTCTATATGGGGCACCATTATTTGCCATTTTATTTCTGCATAGTCATTTGTTGTATACGCCCCGATAGACGCCTTTGTGAAACTAGTGGAACGAATAGTTGTAGTGAACAGTTTGAGCAGATATACCTAATATTGTCTCCCGCAATATATATGTCCATATGCCCGAACACTGTGTACGCAGCGGTTTAAATAGCAGACTGTGCGGTTGTTGGTGAACTCGAGGAGGAAGTTAGTTGTTGCCGGTTTACGACAAACATCAGTTACACGTTTGCTATAGAGTCTTCGTATGACCATCAAATGGAGAAACGCCATACACAACATTTTCTCCTCTCCGTGTACAGACGTTATTCCACTTACTATGATGTGTATATACATAAGTAACGAACGTGTAAGCGTGTGCTTTTGTTGATTTGTCATTCCATGACTAGGTGTACTAAACGGTGCTAGGATGATGGACACTCTGAAAGTCGAACGCGCGACTTATGTAATAAAAATTGACAAAGCACCAGCCATCAGTATGACTTTTGCTTAAATAAGATTTTAGCTTAAGTTTAGTTGGTTGTTAGTGTTCTGTTAGTTGAGAGTAGTAGTTTTGGTCATCAAAATGACTTCAGGGAAAATGTGAACTATGGAGCTTGAAAGAATCTGCATTTTACAGAGATGATTCACACATCAGCTATTGGTGTTGAACTCTTTCATGGCTTTACCTTTTTATCCAAAGATTGCTAGAGTATACTTTAACCTGCGATATTTGTCATCGATAGTCAGTCTACAAAAACTGAGAAATCTGGTAGTCGTGTTTGTTGCACTAGAAATGGATGTGGCACTAATCCGGCTGCAAATTCTTACGCTATGCATTGACCGATTTGCATGGTTGGACAATTTCGAGTAACCTACGGTTTATTTTCAAGTTGACCATCACTCACATTTGATCGCAGCGTTCGCATTCAGATAGACTTTCCAGCCAGCCTCTTTCGAAAAGAAGCACTA
The DNA here is from genome assembly GCA_008508345.1 of Paragonimus westermani. Lineage (NCBI taxonomy): Eukaryota > Metazoa > Platyhelminthes > Trematoda > Plagiorchiida > Troglotrematidae > Paragonimus > Paragonimus westermani. Next base: position 97,055 of record QNGE01001810.1, on the reverse strand, counting down.
GACTCGAGTTTCGCTCTCATTAGAGCTCGTCAGTAGTGCATATCCTTGCCACGGCCGGGATTTGAACTCCGGACATTCCAATCATGAGGCAACCGTGTTAACCACTGCGCCATTGACCTCACATTAGGCACGACCGAATCATCAAATCTGAACGCTCAACCACTCTCGCTTGTGAGCAATGATCAGGTTGCCCGATCGTCTCGAGAGGAGACACAGTTACTGCCTGTTAACTCCAATCGATAACCCCGCGATTAGGACTTCCGAGACAGGTCGAGATCACAGAACGGTTGTTAAAAAATATCTCCGTCCAGTAGGTGTTTTGGTTCGTCACATCAAGCAACTTTGGGTCACCGAAGTGAATGATAGGTCACCATCCGCAGATTGTATGTGATTTAAAACCAGCATCAGTGGAATTTTGTCACTTGCTAAGCAGGTAGACAGTGGTTATGGGGTTTTCTCCATCTGGATGCGTACAACGGAAAGTTTGCCTCTGTTAATAAGCACAATGAAGTTTTGCCCAGTCTTCTATATCCCTGTGTTACTTACGTAGCCACTGAGTGACTTCCATGGAAACTTCATCTGTGTAAGTATGACTTAGGATATACACGGATAATATTACTTGTTTCATTTACTCGGTGATTTATAATTATTTACGTGCTGTGTCTTGTAAACACAAGTAGAATGCCCCAATTTTCACTGCAAGGTCGAGTGTTCAAAACGAAACGATGATTAGACTAGTACTATTAGTTAATCTTAGCGAGGTTGTGCTGAGTTGACCCTACCGGACCAAGATACAGCTCTCCAGTTGTCTAGTGAAACATACCAAGGTTGGCTTCCATACAAAGTTATCTACTACCGGGCTGACTGGAAACCAGTTTATAACTCAAAAGTTCGGGGACCTGATTTATTTCAAACTGATTACCACCCATATCTGATCGCAACCATTGTCTTCATTGCCTTTTGGCCATCCCACTCCGGAAAAGAGCAACTGACTCGAGTTGCCCTCTTATTTGACGACATCAGAAGAGTATGCCCTTGTGCGGAACGAAAATTGAACCCCAACTCTCGTGTCTACGTGACTAGCGTGTTAATCACAGCGCCAGTATACTCACAATAGCACGATCGAATCCAAATGCCCAGCCACAACCTTGTCTGAATTGAATTCATCTTGTCCGATCATTTCAGGGAGAATGAATAGAATCGCTGCTTCTGATCCACTCGGTAAACCCGTGATCAGGACCTCTCAGATAGGCTGAAGTTACACTCAGCGTAATTAACTACTATTTCCCGGAGAAGCGGTGTTTATTGTTCAAAGTTAGCGTTGGCAGTGAGAATCTTGAAGTGAAAATTTGGACTACCTTCAGTTTGCATTCCAGTTATGGTCATCAGCTTCCGCTTACTCCATTGAAAGTTCTCCTCGTCCTAAAGCTGGTTCGGTCCGTCAGAAGTGAATGGTTGTGAAAGAATAAAAATCAGCACTAAAAATCAATCAGTATAAAAAAGAATCACCCTGGTTGCTACTTTATTCCGTTCAGCCACCATAGATCAAAAAGCCTAAACGTTCCGTCTGATCTACCGCATGATCATTATTCACACTACTAATTATCCCGGCTATATGCACAACAAAAGCAATGTCCATTTCGTCACGGAGCCTGCATAGTGTAGGTGACGTCGTTGTCAGTAGACGCGTGGAATAAAATACATGCTTCAAGAGATGAAAGCCAAACAATGTTTCGTACAACTGATTATAATCCATAGACGTTTCGTATTTAATTTTCCCCTAGGTTGTCAAAGATCTGCTACCATTCCTGGCTCTGTTCGTGGTTTGCCTGTTCAGTTTTGCTGTACTGCAGTGGGTAATCGCGTTTAAGTATACCGCAAGTCAGACGCATGTGCAGAATTTGCGCACCCTGTTCGACGCCTTGCAAATGGCATATTTCCAAATATTTGGCGAGTACAGCTTAGAGGATTTGACAGAAAGTAAGTATTTCTCAAAATAAAAATTAGTCCATGATAGATATGGTCCTCGGCATATGTTAACATTCATTTAGGATTACCTATGTGCGAGGTCGAATCGTGTGATCTTTAATGCCTATCTTTGGCAGATTCAATCAAATGAAGTGAACGTTTTTTTGGGTTGAATTCCTTATACTGATATGTCGGTTTCCCATGACTCAAAAAACTAAATAAACTGGACGCTTCAGGTCCATTTCGGACACCCAGCAAAGATCATTCGAATGATTCTTAATTCGAAGCTCCAAATCAATCGAGACCGCTTTCGTGCCAGCTAGCAGAGACCTGAACAAACACATGACAGGAAAACAGCCCAATTTGGCTCGCTTAAAGAGACGATAGTGGGTGTTAGCACTCACTGCCCATCAGTCAGTTCTTAATATAGCATCATACAGGCATATTTGAATGAATCGATTAGGATTTATCACATCCCAGTACGCGTGTAGGAGTTCCCAACATAGTTATAAGATCCACAGAATAGTGACAAACTCGTCACTAGTGATTCGTCCCCGGATTATGTACATAGTATTCATTTTACGACTCTATAATTCAACCACTGCTGGTTGTAAACAGAGAAGAAATGTTGTTGGAGTCTGGTAAATCAGTTTCGAGAAAGTGCACTGATGATGGGTTGTGACCCTATGAAAGCTTGAGGGGTTGACCAGAGTATCTTGTAAACTGACAAATGCATATATGCAACCATCTGTTTTACTATCCGAAACAAAACCAAAACTACGAATTGCTTCACTGGGTCAATGTGAAAATAAACGCCAATAATGAGAAAGATCGTTCATCAATCAAAGGAGATTCGTAGCATACTAGATGCACTACGTTTTTAAACATACCAACAGGGTGGATAAGAGAAGTGTCCTAGTCTTGTTCATAAGCAAGTACCCCGGCGTTTCCAAAGTGCGGCCTACGTCTTCAAATATCTTTTGAGCACACGGAAAAACCCTGAAATATAGTACGCCCAATGATGAGCAAAAAGTGCGAAGTTCCAAAACCTGTGTTCGGTTTTATTCGTTCACATGTCCACTGCTGATATCGAAGTAGCTTAGAGTGACCCATAAAGCACGTCAATGGAAAATTATGTGAGAAAAAAATTGTCTTTGTGAATTCGTCATGTCTAACTTTCAAACCAAATGAAAAATAGTACACAAACTATAGATTGCACACGTGTTACGTTCTTTCTTGTTGATGAAATCCCAACCATTTCAAAAAACGCGGTAGTGAGGATATAGAAAATCTCGATGCACGTTCGTCCGCCTTGAACATACAGTTTTAGCAAAAGCACATTTTCCACGTTTCTTCAAGGCAAGCCATGGAAATATATGAGCTGTAACTTAGGGACAACACCGCTAATCGAGCAGCCCGTCACTGTCGAACGAAGAATGCGTAATGAGCACGGCTTCGCGGACAACAAGTGAGTGATGACAAGTGCAGATAGATAAGGCCCACGGTGTGTACTGTGTAATGTTCTCCACGCTAGGCCAGGTTGGAAAATTCCGTTCTGAATAACGCAAAAAATACGGCAACCATGACTGTCCTTTAGCTATATTAAGTATAGAATTGGGTTCATTTGGAATGAGACTATACCCCGCTTGGCTTAACGGAATAGTCAGAAGACAGTTGGCTATGTGAATTCAATTCACATTCTCGTCAGTCGCAAACGTGTGAGTAGCATGGAGACAAAACAAGACTTAAATGAAACCAATAACAGTACAATTCAGACCGGATCGTGAGCGGCACTCAAGGTTAAACCCATGACAAACATTGACGGTCAGTTGTTTTTGTGCACACAGAGCCGGCTACAGATAGCCGACTAACAAAACTGAGAATTTGTAGGTTGTGACCCTCCATCAAGATATTCAATATTGTCGCTCATTGATAGAGCCTGTAGGTACAGACTCCACAACTGAATGGTTTGCCTAAAACAAACAAATCCGGTATTCCTACGGGGCCCATTTCAACACTGAACGATTCTCCCTACCGAGAGCTAGCAAAGTGGCTGGTTGATATTTTACGGCCTTTTCGACAAAACTGTGTGCATACTTTGAAGGACACTTCCGAACTGATACAATGTATTGTAAATCCGGGTATCTTTTATCCATCCCAACCATGTTGCAGTCCCTGTTGACCGCGTGAAACGTTTACTTTTACTTTGCGTGGAAAATATGTGATTTTATTTTATGAGAAAGGGATTTCAACAGACAAATGACGTAGTCATTGAGAGCCCAATCGGTCCTATTTTAGTTGATGTGTTCAGTGCTAAAGTGAAAGTATTTGAAAAGGCTGTCTCCATCAAACTCCCCTCCAAATGGGACGGTCTAATAAACACCTTCGGAAAGGTTATCACTATCACGTTGAAACGTGTGTAGAATTCAGTTATGCTTGTCCTGCTCTCACAAACGACTAGGTTACCTCATCTCGCTAGTCAGACTCGGCGAGTACGAAACGTCGCTTCCGTCACTGCAAAGAACTTATCGACCATATCGTCAACATGGCATCTTCGTTTAAGGTCAGGATGTTCAAGGTCAGAACGGGCACAGTCCACACATTCCCATTTTTGTTGGAACACTGTTAGTCGGCTAACTGCAGCCGGCTCTGTGTGCACAAAAACAACTGACCGTCAATGTTTGTCATGGGTTTAACCTTGAGTGCCTCTCACGATCCAGTCTGAATTGTATTGTTATTCGTTTCATTTAAGGCTTGTTTTGTTTCCATGCTACTCACACGTTTGCGACTGACGAAAATGTGAATTGAATTCACATAGTCAACCGTGTCTTCCGACTATCCCATTCAGATGGCTGGGAGGGGCCCGATTTTTCAAACACTTCATTCAGCTTAACTACTCACTCCAAATGAGTTTGGTCATTCGCCTGACCTTCACTGAATTTGACTTCATGTCAGCAGCAGTAATCGATAACTGATTAATACTAGTTTCATATTTAGGCAAAACTTACCTAGGTTGGTATCAAGATAATATGACCTACTGACTATTTGAAGCTGTATAAATGACTGTTTCTGACTACTTCATTGTTTGAATTTGATGTAAACCGCTCGCATACCTCTGGTTCAACTTGAAGTCGCCTTAGGAAACAGAGCACTGGAAATTTCTGTCATCTGAGCTGAGTGGAGCACTCTGATTCATGGTTCATACAATATTCTTTACCTTAAATCAGTAACCTTTGGAGAAAAGTGTTTATAATGAAGAGTTTAATATATTTAACCGCTGATATTTTGTTGCTGTTATAAAGAAAAACGACCTGAATGTACAGAAAGCAATATCAACTGCCACGACGACCTCTCGCCATGGTTCTCTCCAATTCTGTTGGGAGCGTTCGTGATCCTTACACAAGTGTTGCTGCTTAATCTACTGGTCGCCATGTTTGCGTGAGTTGCCCATTTATTCAGTAGTTAATTTTACAAGACCATGAAAAGAATTTATTCCCTTTTGTAGTATTTAAGGGATTTTTAAGGTTTTCCAAAGCATTTAAATAAGTTCCAGCCGACAATATGCATGAGCGCACTAAGAGTGACACGACAGTTCTCATGTTGACATCAGGGCTGGTTTGATCCTGCCAACAAAGTTGGCGTAAAATTTTAATGGAGAAGTGTAAGTTTGGGTTACTAGCCTTCCTACTGATGGGACTACCGTTTTACAACACGTGAGTTAAAGCATACATAGCGGCTAACTAACTGAAGCTACGCAGTTACTTGGAAACAAACAATCAAACCGCGAGGCACACAAGGAAAACCCTCAACATCCACAAAAAAAGACAGGATACAAATGCAGTATTCGACTGATCGATTGCTGAAATTGTTCTCAAGGTCCCTTTAGGCTAACATGGTTAGTCAGTCAGTCATCAACAGAATGAACCAGCCTGTACTGAGCCCTAATGTATATTGTCGCCATCTCATGACATGTTTGCACCGCTAAAAGACACCTGGTCATTTTTCATGGACATAGCATGTCACGATGACGTTACTGAAATCCCAATTTGTCTGTGGACCTGATTCAAAATGTTCTAGAACCGCACCGTATTTTTCGATCCGTCGATTAACCCGTCCTTGCTTTTCTGTCTCATTCTCAGAGGGAACACATACGTGAAATCCTAGCGCGAATCCTCATGTTAGTTGAGCCTTACCACAATGTGTGTACAGTCACCAAAAGTCCATAAAGCTCACCTGGTTTAAATACAAAAGCAGATTTCTATTTTTATCTCATAAAAGCATCCTTTATCTCCTATAGCAGTTATTTTAGGTAAGCAATTGGGAATTTCCTGCCTAGGTGAACTTGGTGCTCAAGAATTTACCATTAATACCTTGTACACGTATTTGATCTTGGTTAGTGTGAAGTGCATAGGCTCTACAGAGTACAACCACGTGTATGGTAAATCACTTTGGGCCTACTTGGTGTACTGACTATTCCAGTCCAAGTAAACGTTGGAAAAAATCTCCGCAATCTATTATTTTTGTCCTTTTCTGTGTCTCCTGATGGTAAGTTTGGTTAAGTTTGGTTTATGCGGAACTTCTAGATAGGTTTCAGTTTTCTGTTAGACAGCATGAATAAGGTAACCCTGGTGCAATCAGTAACACATCATGAATCATCTCTACCGTCATAGTGTACTTGGCTTGGAGATATTCATTATCTCAAAACTCATGGAACATATCATTAGAATACTCGTGAAGCACGAGGTAAAATAGGAGTTGCCTCCACGACCACTCATTCATCACGAGCCCATAAAAAGCGTGTTATAAAACAACCGTTCTTCGATGTAACTTACAAATCGATGTGGATTGACTGTTCACAATCAAACCATGGCTGGCGATGTTTGTGAGCACAGATTAAACTGATCACGTATTGGTTCTTGCGTAGCTCTCCGAAATCTCTACTTCACGTGTTCTATCGTGTTGTTCGTACCCCGATCACGTGTCGAAAGAACGTGTCTCAAGGTTAGTGAACTTAATGGTACATCGGTTTAAAAGTGTACAGCCGAACTAACCAACACACGTCTCTAGATCACTAAAATTCATTTGATTTCACATTAAGAGTCCAATGGGTTCAGATGACGGGCCTTCAGAAGTGACATTCTTAGAAGTGAAATTCTTAGTTCCAACTCACCATCAAACTGTGCGCTCCGTTAATTCACCAGAGTCTTTAATCGAGTTGTGACTGATTAATCGCCGATTTGCGCAGCAATTTGCATCATGGTTCGTTCCCACTGTTACACTAGATAAACACAAATGCCATTCTGTTTGCAAATAACAATTGCAACGCTCGTCGATACAAACGCAGTTTGCTATCTTGAAGTAAAACCGTATTACCCCTGAAGTAGTTACTCAGAGTTGTTTCTTTTAGCAAGTGAACTGCTACACAACGTAACAGCTGTGACCAACTTACGTCTGTAATCATGAAGAACCGGCCCATTTGTGGCTGATTCCAAAACCAGTGGCATTGTCTCACAGGTCCCAGGTGGAATAGGCTTGAACCTGTGTTCAGTATAATTTGCCAGATGGTTTATTGAATGGGAAAATAGGACTAGATCTCTATTTAAAAACTTCTGAACTATCCACTTGCACTTGTTGATCTTGTATCGAGCCTCCAGACTACGGTTGGCATCGGTAAGAAGGTTGTGTAATGTGTAACGTAAATATTTATTTTTCCCGCCCACTTAGTGTCTTGATTCACAGTAACGGTAGGACCTGAGGAGTTTCATACGTAGCCGAAATGAGACACCACGGTTTGAGAGAAACAGCTACCCAACTCTGGATAGTGTTTGAGTGGTGCTTTATTTTCAGAGAGTTCAAAGCACTGACTACCGTTGACTTGAAAACCAACCAAAATTAGTCATGTATATATTCAGAGACACAGAAACAGCCTAGACCTAGCTGCATCACAAGAATTCCAAGGGTTGCACAGGTCTATACACTCGATTTCCCAAATGTATGAGTGTTGCATTTTTTGTATGGCTCGATTCTCTTCGAAGAAAACTCATTAACTACTGGTACACATGCGTAATTAGGACAAAACTTAGTGGGAAAGATGTCATTTTTTATTGTTAAAAAGTGGTTTCCACATAACCTACCAATACTTTTTTCTTTAAATTGAACATAGCTCACAACAGATCGTAGCTGTCGTGATTACAGACATTTCAGTCAACCCTCATCAAAAAGAGGCCATGACTAAGGCATTATATGTAAACGCTCATTTACGTTCGCTTGCTAGTAATACTCTTCTCGATCGCCTCGAGAGGAGACACAGTAACTATCCTATCAGCTCCATCCGATGACCTCTCTACCAGGACTGCTGTTTAAGTTGAAATCACGGCAATCATCGTCATTTAGAAATCTAGAGTCATAGTAGATTACAGATATGTAAAATCAAGGTGGGCCTCAATTTTCCTTCGGAAATCAGGCTTATCGCCTGTGCATGTTATTAGTCTAAGAAGGTGAGTGCGATTGAGGAGAATTGTTTCAAGCTCCGTTTGCCCAAACTTCGAGGTATATATACTCCCTTCTTGTTTACTCGTTTAACCAACACACTTCGAGGGTCTTTAGTTGAGTTCAGGTCCGGAGTGTGTGCAGACCAAGCCGTTTGACCCTTGCTCTGCTACGTAAGCCACGGGTTAGTCATTTCTGCAGTGTCTACTGAACAACTGACTTGAAGAAACGTCCAGTGCTTGGTGAGCGTCAGTTCCCAATACAGTAGCAAACGACATGACAGTGTGACAGCAAGGAACTGCCTGCGTTATTGCTTGTCCAGAAAGACCATATTTTAAACTAGAGACACTTCAGATCATTAGTGAGCCAGTCCCACTCACTATGTAATGTTTGTATCTTTCGCAAATCACAACGGCAGTACACTTATTCACTAGGCCCATCATATTTGATTTTTAGTAAACCGTTAAATACTGTTGTCTTTCAATGTGATCTCGCTTTCTAACGAAAGCTTTAAATGTTATAGTTAGTAGTCACATATGGGATTCCTCTGAATATTTGGCTAGCAGTAGATAAGTCTGTTAGGAAAATTAGCCATTGCAGATTTAAAGTCCACCTGCTTTTCTTAACGTTGTTTTTAACTAGCTCTTGATTCGATGGCTTTCGAGTTATTTTGTTCTAACTCTAAGTTCATTAAAATTACCCCTGACAACTGTTATATTTTACCACACATGTGGATAAGTGAGAAATCAATACAACGCTGAGTTGAATCATCCACATGTTTTGTGATATCTTGACAATTCAGTCGTATCGCTTCTCAGATTGCATAAACTGTGTTCCAGTGTACATGAATTACAATGTGGAATCAACCTTGTATACAGTAATGATGCACAAGTTAGTGAAGTCCAGATCACACTAGCCATGTGGTCGTGTGGTTGTTAGTAAAGCACAAATATTAAAAAGCAGAATGTTGCCTTCCATTTTGGAGTGCCATAACTCATAATGACTCAGAGTTTCTGCATGGTTCTGAGACGAGGCAATGTTGATTTGCTACTCTGGCTTCATTCTTTGCCATTGAAGTACAGCTGTGTAGGTATTTCATGTTTATATGCGCGTACACAATGAGTGGATAGTTGATCTGTGAACTTGTGTGATATATACGACAGTAATTTGGTGTTTGTCAGTTACGAAATGACGTGTACAGCCTCTATTTGTTCAGCAAGGGTCACGTAGACAAATCTGAGAGACCGGCTGGCCCAGCCGAAGGAAAGAAAATATCATGCGAACCAGAATGCAAATCCCCAATAATCAGAGTTTCGGCATTGCCACAAATCATAAGAAAATCTTCAATTCAGATACCCATAACGTTTTGTTTAGGTTAATCAGAACTATTCGTCAAGTTTACAAAGAGAGATCTCGAGATGATCCCTGTGAAGTACACTCATGGAAGTTTTGACCCTGTAACTAATTCCTTCCACAAGTATGCAGAGTTCCTTAACGGGACGCTACTACACTTCAGCGACACCAAAAACAACGAAATAAATTATGAGTCTAAATGATGTCTTTTGTGATTACGTATGTATCCGGGTTTATTAAACCTGAAGTGAATTAAAAATTTACTAGCAACCAACATACCCCCAATTCTGCAATCTCATTAGCTCTCACACTGACCCCGACTTTAACTCGTGCGTAGATAAATCCGTGTTTACGTTGCTGCTGGCGAATATACTGCTGTGTGCGTTGCCACGTACCTTTCTGATAGGAACATCTGAGGTGATCAGTCAAATCAGATTAGTGATGGCTGGAATACCACATAATTATTGTTTGTACACTTTTTGTGTATTTTTATGTAATAAAGATCTACCTATGTGCGAATCGAGGCCGCTTCGACCGGCTACTGGGCTCTACAACGTTATCATCTAATTTGTGAATTTGTGCAACGTTCACCGCTCCCTCCACCGCTGATACTCATATGGCACTTTTATCTGCTCATCAAGTACCTAATCAGACGATGTCGTGGTGAACAGGCTCTGAACTATCATCCGTTCAGTAAGTATTTGCTATTATCATAAGTTCTTGCATTAATGCAATGAACAAAATAGAGGTGTTCAGAACGATCACCTCAAATGAATCGTGTGTCTATTAATAATTCGGTTGACAGCACCATTTCACGTTTCGAGTCCGTTTTCGTCATCGGTTGTGTATGCGGATCTGCAGAATCACCCGCACCCAGATAATGTGCACAGAATGAGTAATCAGGTCAAACCAGATGAACGTCAGTCATGTTAATGTTAAACACAGTGTCCAACTGACTGCTTGAATATCGCTTCGGAAGTCAAGAACGAGTTGTGCAGGCCCATTAGGCAAACTCTTGTCAAAATCAGGCGTATCAAAATACAACTAAATGCGCTGACAACAGCCATCGCTGAATGTATTCTGATATTAATTTATATCAACTGGTCCCTCGAAATGCCCTGGGCTTTAGACTTTTAGTGAACAAAGCTTAAAGCTACTGACCGGAGGTATTAACGCTGTGTTAGTTAATGAAGCACCATGTGTACGTTGAAATTCTTAACGCATTTACACAACAAGGTATTCGGAGTCACTTTAACATGACGGTAAAATGATTCCAGTTGACAGAAGCAGGCACCCAGTGTTTTGTTACTAGTGTTCTGTCATCGAGACACAATGCTGAATAATGGTACTCAACGGAAAGCGACGCCTCCATGTGTTATCCTTTGGACGCTGTTCAGACGTGTACTAGCTACCTACTACAGATAATGCAAAAACCTGCTTGCACACATGCATACGGCTACATAACGCGTGGTTCGAAGGATGACCTACAATCATAGTTTAGCCTTCCGCGATCGAATTTTAGTTGTCCTTTGTCATCCTTTTAGTCGTTCGTCTGTATACTTAGCAATCGGTTACCACCCGGTAAGCGAATATCGATTGCTGGCTTCAGGAGACAGTCCACATATTGGCAGTGAAAGTGACCACTTATTATTCGCGCTCTTTTTGCCTGGTAAATGGACTGATCACAACACATGCGTCGAAAACGACAAGCACATGTTTCCTTGTCTCACCTAAGTCTTCTCCAGTATTTCTAACCAAGAGCAGCTTAATTAAGTTACTGGTTATACAATACCAACTCGTGTCCACTAATGGTAGAATGGGCACGTTACATTTCGCGACCAGTTTGCGCTACTATAACTCACTAGCCGAGCAGCAGAAACTACTCCCACTCTGAACGCAAATCCATCAGTTATGACGATTACACCCCTAAACGACGCCGTGACCAACTGATTTCTACTGCGTTGCCGAACATTCAATATTTTTATTCAATCTGACTTTCGAAAACACAAAACCCTCAACGACTGATTTCTTGGCTCTGGTCACTCAGTTATGCTTGTTTGATGTGCATCTGACGATTTCGGAGAATTGTGGCCCGGTTCGAAAGTTAAGATCAACTTTTAGTAGCGTCCACAGTGTGTTGAGTAAATTTTTGGAGTTATAATCGAATTAAGTGTGATTACTTCTGTTGTGGATTGTAACAATTTCATTTCTTTTTAACTGAGCGTTGCTATGATTTCAATATTTCCAATATATTATTGATAGACTGTTTTCAACCAGAGTCACTTATTTTTTTACAGCGGAAGAAAGAAAAATTTCATCAAGCAATTTAATACTGACAAAACAACTCATAAACGTGTTGCGACTACCGGTTTTAAATGATTAGTTTATAACCGATAACAGAAGTAATTCGGTAAGTGGCCGTTCTGGGTAAAAAATCAGAATACTGCTAGCTATTCTGATCAGTGACCAAATCGGGCGTAGGCGCATAGACCGCTGGATGCACAGCACAACTGTAAGCTATTTCATGTTTCTGTTTTGGTAGTGTGAACTGGTGCAGTTTCACTGAGGGTAACAAGTTATACTGATTATGGCCACGAGAGATGTGAGTAGCACTGGAATAGAAATTTGGTCGACCATACTGGAGTACCACGATGATCTCTGTTTTTATCACCCAGCAGCTATGTTGTTTTCTCATATGGCTGATATACGTGTGTACTGCAGCCCAGACATTATCACATACATAACCTTACGCACCGCTATTTTATTTTGCAGAAAGATCTTACATTTATCAACCATCTCGTGAGCGACAACTTATTCACTGGGAGCGGTTGCGTTTTTGGGACTATCAACGTTATGTGCTTCAAGGTCGAACCAGAAAAAAGAAACGGAATCAAAAATCGATCAATGTAAGGACAACAGTCTTGACAGGACAAACCAATAATCCTGTAACTGTTCAACTGAACACAGCATTCGAAAACTTCCAGTTGATCGTGAATCAGAATATGCGTGAAATTTTGAGTCAAACAAAACGAGTTGACGAACTGGACCGGAAAGTGGATCAAATACTCAAGATTCTGAAAGGAATGCATGATGAGGTAATTCTTTGACACCTATTCCGGACAGAATTAACATGACCTTCCCATCAGAGCGAAAACTATGCAATCCGATTCCGTGTTTGTATAAACTGAGCAAATGACACTCCAAAGGCGGGCTCAAAAGTCACGTCCTCCCTTAGATCCACCTTTTTTTTAGATCGACTGGGACTTGGGTTTTTTATTGTAGTGATTGGTTGTTCTGATTTGTCTAGCTAGTATTGTATACAAGTGGTTCACATTATTTAGGTGACAAGGTGCGAGTGAGTATTTAAACCATTAGCTAACAGCTGATTATCCTCCGTTTTACATCGTCAAACCTCCGGTGAATTTGGATATTGTCGCCATTGCATACCATTGACTAACAGGTATGCCAACAATCTATCTGCACAGAAAGCCATAAGAAGTTATACACGGTCAGGCATCTTAGTTGTGCAAATCGTCTTTACTACTACCGTCGAGACTGAAGTTACATAGAGTACAGGACGAATCTGTCATTACCATATGTTCACCTGTATGTGTTCGCTTATTTGGTGGCTTGCCGTATATGTTTGCCACATCTGGTCAGCGTATGTGACTGGGCGCCACTATTTTGGTAAATATGGTTTTCGAATTCCTCATTCAAATTTAAGTTGTTTTGAATAACATTTACATTCCGCACATGCTGATTATCTCACCAAATGTGCGCACAATTGTTTTCGTGCACCAGTGGTAAACTGACAATATTTGGCAAATCAAGGAGTGTAACGAACAGCAGAACATCCAGGTGAACCCGCGATGAACAATGTTATTCGAAGCAGACTCGTGTGATATTGGGCTGCATACTTTTACAGTGGGTCTATATTCGGTTACAGAATCCTTCATCCGCTTAAGCATTTATCACACGAACGTACGCGTGCAGTTTTCTTAAAGAACAGAAGTGATTTACTTCCTCGAAGGCCTTGTAAAATCTCAGATGAAGGTCATAAATGATGGTCTTTAATCAGAGATCTTGGCCTAACGGGTTCTAAAAACTAATGGGTTTGAGATGCATGGGTGTCTCCCATACAACTTATGTTGTACTTTTTGAAAGTCTAACTTCAAGGGGGTCGTCTAGCAAGCTCTGGAAATTCCTAAAGAATACCGAAAGCAAGGATGTCAGGTGATAACTTGTCGGTCTATCCTTGCATCTCGAAAAAAATACATCAACTGAGGAGTAAGTAATCAACAAGAGACGAAACAGTACAGCGACAAAGAAAAGAGTTGAAATTATCATACAATCAGGCTGACAAAGCCGGTGATCGATTCCACTCAACATTATGGATGGTACATAGCTCAACCGGGCAGTTGGCACCTGCCAGTCTTGTTAGAGATTTCCTCCTCCCATCAATGACCACAGTGTACGTATTACATAACCGAATTGTTAACTCTGTTATCCATCGTGAACCTAGAGATCTCTCGAATATGTTTCTGGACAGAGTGGCCTATTTGTTGAGAACTCCTTGGTGCTGACAACGATAGTCCAATTCCCAGACCTCATACGCAAATATCAATCGAATATTCCAGGCCTCTGATCCATAAAACAAGGTCAGATGCACATGATTTGTTCTAGTTAATTTAAGAGCTGAGGATTAGCCATTTAAACTTTATCCCCATATGTTTAATTGTGTCAGTGTAGACCTGCAATTATTTAAAAGCACCACTCGCGCAAATTAGTCTGAGGGTGAATGTATAAACCGATCCTTGATTTTTCTGAAAGTTTGATTTATGGACGTCTTTTGACGTCGACTATGGAACCGACTAGGGTGGTTGTCCGGACCCATTTGAATGGTACACAAAAGACTTGAATGGTAAGATAGTCATGAGATTTTGAGGTTGGAGTGATCTTATTTGCTACTGTAAATCAACATCAAGTGCTACTGTGAAAGTAAGTCTTGGGATTATAGTGAAAATATGAATCGTACCCACCAAATAGCGTAAGCCAGCTTCACACAGACAGGAATCTTGAGACTAAATGGAATACAAAGGAAATTTTCCTTCGACTGTATTGAAAAAGAGCACTAGGGAAACTATGTAGACTGACTTGATGTTTTTGGAGTTCATCAAGGTTAAGAAAGCTTCGTGAGGACGATATGGGTAGCATGGTAGTTAATAAGTTTCGCGAGCATGACGGTTCTTCAAAATATCGTTTATTGTTAAATTTTATATGCATAGCTATTTGAGTTGTCGACTGTGAAAGTTACAGAGCTGAACCCAATATCAGCAGGATGCTTTAAACATTTTTGTCGGTTAATTTTACAAGTATGAACATTAAACTTCTGTTTGCGAATACGTGACAAATCATTGCAAATCAAGTAACAACAAAACAAGGTTTATTTATTTTCGCGAAAAGGATGAAACGTCAGTTAGAACCGTCGCAAAATTGGATCCGGAAACCAGCTCTCATTTTGCGCAAACAGAAACACTAACGTTTTGTGAATCGCATGAGCAAGCTATGGAAAATAGACATATATCACTACACTGATACAACGGGCCATGAACAAGAGGTTTCTACATCTTATCTGCATGAGCTAAGCATATGCCATGTCCGTTCTACTGTTCATCTGTGAACACTGTTTCAATGCTACTAATTTCACTCATCTGCGTAGAGTGTGCGTTCCAAGTGGCTTGGGTAAATTCCCATAGAATGATAGAAGTGGATGGTAATTTGGGACGTGTGAGTACGCTTGCTGTAGATAAATGTGGACCGCCATTCACTCGCTGCAGTGACCTTTAGTAGCTCCCAGTGCAAGTTATTACGCACACTTCGCAGCACTCAGATTCGATTGTGACACGATTCCAACCAATATATTGCTCATCTCACGAATTATCTCTTGGTGTCTTGGATTAGGTACATAACATTACATGGCAGGATAAACGAACTCTATGTAGTCTTGACTGGATACGCATCAGTCATTTGTTGGGGGAAAGATGTGCAGATGACTGGTTCTACATGCGTCCGTCCACATGCACTGATGAGATCTTTCTTCAGTACAGAGTTTGACTGGTATATTTGGTTTATACTTGCTCTGACAGTTCACTAGTATTAGACAAAACTGAACAGGTATGAGACCAGAACTTTGAAAGAAAATTTCAATGTCATTTGGAACCTAGAAGTTTACAAGAGACTCAACTGCAGAAAATCCGGGCTTCGGTTGATTTCCTACCAGAAACAAAAACAGCATGTCAGAACGTAATTACGTACTGATGGGCTGACACCACTGAAAATTTTTAGAAAAGCATTTCGTGAATCAGAAGTTTGAACAAAACTGATAGTTTACGCGAACCGAAACTCATCGATATTCACTGGTATGTATAAACCAACAACTTTGCTCGACGGTTAATTATGTAAACAACAAGTAACAAGTCCAGCTCACAGATGTCCAGTTAGATGATGTTATCTGGTAGAACTCATCCTGCTTGCTAATTACTTACCGTTTGAAAAACAACCTCAAGCTTACTTGTTTCACTGAGGAATTCAAGGTCTGAACTTTTTTTCAACCCTATTTCCTATCAGTAACCTCATTTACCGGTTGTAGATTAATGTAAACTGCAGTCCGTTTAGTTACACAGCCTCTAGTCTCTGTTCACCAATAGGTTTCCGAGCTTAGCCCCGTAGTAACATAACTGGATTTTCCAAATCGTTTGACAATTTTGAAAACCTATTCCGTGGTACCTAGAGGATAGCGTCATCCACAAACTGGCTCAGATTGATAGACAAACGGTGAACTACTGTAGGTGAGTAAGTTATTAGTCGTGAATGGATACCCACAGTATGAACTCAATCCCAGCAACTGGACGATGCTGGGTACTGAGTTTGTTCTCATACCCCCAGTCATCTAAATTAAGACAACTGGGTTAACCCGGCTGGTATGTTTACACTCCCATCCACTGTCTTCAGCTGCTGTAAGACCCAATGAACTGTACCTTAGTAGTGTTTTTCCTAGTAAACGGTGAGTGAGATTGGAATAAACGTTCATAATTCATAATCACTGGTTCACTGCACTCTTACTTAATAAATCGCAGCCAAGTGTTCGACCGACATATTAAGCGTTCTACTCCTAACATTGTACCAAATGTGAACCTCGTAGTCTAACCTGACGTTGACCTTGATGTTGAATTAATAGCACACACAAAGGTCTGTCAACACAAAACTCCACAGAACAGTCAACTTGTAGGAATGCAGAAGATCAATGAGCTATGGCAATTCAACTTATCAATGTTCGTAACTGCGCGGTCTCCAATATGGGGAGGGCCCATTACCAAAGCCTAAACAATTTACAGTTCAGGGCGGAATCCAAGTTGCCATTCAAACTGTTGGAAGTTTCTCCCGACCGCGAACAACTACGGTGAGAACTTACAGTGTGCCAGTAGCTCCGAGATACATAGTGTGGCCATTCTACGTTTTGTATTTCGTTACCTGTCTCACCAGTCACGAACTGGAAATTTCCCCTGCGTCATAGTGACGAACCGCGGCGTTGCCCGAACAATACCGAGAGACTTTCTGGTTAAGGTAACAGTGATTGTATGTATGCATTGCTCTGATCACCCAGATAAAGAAGTTACGTAACACACAGGAGTGGAAAATTTTGTGTGTGACGATATAAGGGAAAAATCTGTCGGCTAGACCAGGTGATGCTTCATTAGAATCGCGTCTGGATACTAACTTTCATGAAGTTGTGTGAACTCAATTTTGTCTAAGAGAACAAAACTTGTGTAAACTTTGACCTGCTTTTTCATAATGACTGACAATAGTTGCATCTGTCAGAACCTGAGTGAAGTCCAATTTCTGGTCTGTTTTCAACAGTAAATTAAAAGATTATAGTTTGTGTATTCTCTCATTCTTACACGAGCAACGTTTTCCTTTTCAGTTTGCAGTTTTGCATGGACAGCCAGGTAAGCTTGAGCGTGGTTCATAGCTGAAAATTAGAATTTCTGCTTCAAAACAGCTCGCAGAGAAACAACACATGTGTTCCCTCGATGCACTCGCAAACAAAAAATGATTAAAGAAGCAGCTGTTCATCGACTAAAGTTTATAATCGGAATGTCAAGAGGCACTAAATTATCACACCGACGGACGTCTGCGGGGGCCCATTTCGCTAAGGTTAGCCAGTAAACAGCCGTGAGCCACAAGCACATGTGGTGTAAGTTGCATACTGAATGGGTGGACAGCAATACAATTGCAGCATCAGGATTTACAAGAAGCGATCACCAGCGTAAAAACAGACCTCTCACTCAACATCTCCAAGAAAAACAAGCCTCTGTAATGTCAAAATTCTGACGCTCTTCTGCGGACTAACCACTTTTTTGGGGTAACAGTTCCCTTAATCCCATTAAAACTGAAGCCACAAAACGCCAATTACGAGTTGCATGAATACTGTATAGTCTCACAATTCACCACTTACTGCCTTGTGTAAAGACAGCGCAAACAAATGGAAAAGTTAATTAATACTAAGAAGGTGAGTGGCTCAATATCTTGCACACAGGATGGCAAACATCGTTCCAAACAAAGCTGTATATGTAAGTACATACAATTATAATCTCCTGTGACAGCTTGGTCGGATAGCATTCCGTTCAGGCCATCACAGCAAAGCTGTGGCAAATTATGGGCGTTTTCCTAAGAATAGACGTGGGTGAGACAGGACTATTTAGTTGGTTTTATAGTCATCTGAATGCAGATAGAATACTATCCGCCGCACTTAGTTAGATAGGCAGTATTCACAACTATAAGTTCGAGTATCAAAGACGTCACCAACCTAACAAACGTTACTAAACGAATGGACGAAACGGATCAGTTAGAACGTTTGAGAAAATTAGTTCTCTTGAACAGTTTGAACAGAGCAGCTAAAGCACGATATCTGGTAGTTGGGTGCATTTCGTTTGCGTGGATGGGTTTCTTAAAGCATACAACTAGAGGGTTGGTCAAGCAATAAGCCAGTTAGAATAGGTCACTCAGTCCAGGGAATGGACAAGTTCACGAACACTTGTTTCTGGATGCTGAGAACTGGCTTGAGTCGAATGATTGCCACTGCTTCAGCAAACCTTGAGAATCTTGAGTCAGAACAACGCAACCGAATTCCGAATAGAGGTTGGTGATTAGCGACCAGGTTGTCTTCCTCTTATCCTGTAGTTTTCCGCAAAACTTCAAAAGTGGCGAATACCCTGAGGGCATAACGATTACGTGAGCTATCTGTCATAGATTTCATATGTATTTTTTGTTGACTTATCGGGGCTTAGCCTAACTGTGCACCGAAAAACTGTCTGCTTTCCTCCAAGATCATCCGAATGATTGCTGACTAACTGACAGAGACAAGCATAGCCAAACGTTGCGAGGCTATTCACTTTCTTGTCAGAGGCATATCAAGTTCCCAGGCAGCAGAGCAGAGTGAATTACATATGGATATTGAACCCACCACACGTTCAATCCGTGACTTCAGTATTCTCATAACAGCTCATCAGTAACATCGAAATCCTTAGAAGTAGTCTCACCAATGTTGTAGCTCCATATGAAAAGAGAAATTACACCTTGATTTAAAATCGCACATTACAAGTTCTAAACTAAACATGTATTCCGATTAATTGGTTCGCCGGGCCTAATGAACATCTAAATATTTATGATAGAGAACCATAGTTAGAGAATGTCATACTTGTACACCATACCCAGGTATAGGGAGATGTGCCAAATCAGCACATTTAAATCACAAGGCGAATCTTTCACGAGGGTACTCATAAAAACTTTGGACAAGGAACAGAATATCAAACGCTTCTGACGGATGTCGATCGAACCGATTAGCAACTGAAACAAGTTCATAATCTGGTCCACTGCTTGGAGAATGTATACGGATTAATCTTGGTACAATCCCGTATGAAACAAAAAGGCTCAGTACGCATTGAAAACAAAAAAGCAGTTCCTTCATTTTCAAAACACGTCCATTTTCTTATCAACAAGTAGAGATGCTTTTTGTGACATGCAAAATTTTGACAAAAACACGCTCGATTCACTTAATCTTCAAGGGGTCTTTATCTCTCTTGGTTTGTTGATCAAAAGTGATATGGACAAACTGAAATGAAGTCCGAATCCACTGTGATTGTCACATGGATTACTGATCGATAGACTCTGACCATAAGGCATCTTTCTAGTTTGTCAACCTATCGAAATTTGCTGTAGCATGAGTCTCTGACAGCCAGATTAGTAAAAAGAAGATAGAAATGAACGCTTGATCCCGTGGATACACTGTGCTCAACCGCATTATATTTCAGTTTTTGACATACTACTCGTTAAGAGGTCGTAACTCGTCAGTAAACTCCTATGGCGTCTAAGGTACAGTTTAGAGTAACCGAGATGTCCGTCAGACTGTTCAGTTTACCTACTAGGTCCAAGGAATGATGCAAATCAACCCAGTCTCCCCACAAATAACTTCAGCATCAATTTCTAAGGAGCCAGCGAAATGACAAATCTGGTACTTCACTATTCTCATACATTTCATTTCATCTACCCTGACCGTTCTACTTATCTCCCCTCATGATCATCAGATAAGCCCTGAAGCAAATTGCACTTTAATTCCCATCATCCGTTGCCAGGTGCACAACCGGATGAGATCGATCTGTTGTTATTCAAAACGTTTGCTGACGTACCAAGCAGGAAGAGATTTGTTAAAGAGGCTTGTCGGTATTTTCTTCACGAGTTTGTATGTTTTGGACGCTGTTGTTAGATGGTTACATTTTGCCCTATTTTCAAACGGAAAAATTGCCGCAAAAGCAATGTGGATGCTAAAGTAACTGAGAAAATGCGTTATATTTAAGCAGTGATTAAGTAAAACCGCCATAAGAAAAAGATGTTTAGTTGAACGGCCTCGAGCATTCATGTTGTAGGACGATATTGCCTTATCGCTCCAGACATCTGAACAAACCGCTCTGGGCCATAAAAGCAGAGCCACAACAATCTGCATTACCTGGCAGCGGTAATCCGGTAATCCGTTATTCCTGCTCACGGCTCAATTGGTTGAAACCGTAAAAACTTTAGTTCCTTACTGAAGGAGATAGAGTTGTGTATGCTTCTATGGCAATCGTTGTTGGTCATTTGTGAGCAGTTGAAGCCCTAATTCCTCCCTATCGCAAAGTCTGCGGCGTTGTATATATGAAAGTGGTTGTACTGTCTACTGGTGAACCACGAGTCATTACCTAGACACTCTTTCGGATCTGAGGTCTGTTGTGTAAACATGAGTTCGAGTGCACTTGGTGAGACAGAATTCCTAGACACCACCAGTCTTTCTATCGAAGCAAAAAGCAAGTCTGATCAAAACGTTTGCTAATAAGTGTTGGCAATTTGATTGAGTGGCAGAAACCTCATAAAAATGTGTCCTTCTTGGGCTTTAAGTCTACATCAAAGAAGTGAAATATTTTTTGGAGTTGTCTGCATCCTTTATATAAGTCAACTTCTTGAGAGTGTACTGAACCAATTAATTGCCTGTTGTGGAAAGGGGAGGGAGGTTCAATGAGTTGACGACCTTGTAACTGATATCCACCTACATTTCTGTAGATAATTACTAAATTTATAATAGTATTCTCAACAATTATTGATAGTTTATGATGACAACATCATACGGTCGGCAATTCAAGCAAATGGTGAGATGTTGCTTATTTTCAACCTCCCAACTACTAAGGGATTTTCAAGAGACAAGTGAGTTAGCATACGGGTTGATTCCGGTAACTCGTTGCCACTGTTACAATCGGTATTTGATATCGCAAATTATGGCACACTGTTGTTGGAATCATCTAGTTTTATAAAATACCTGGGTACATCATACTAACTGAGTAATCGTATGGCTGTTGATTGGTTTTGAACACACTTCAAAAAATTGGCCGATTTCTTACGTAAGAATAAAATAGAACGGAAGAGAAAATAAGTTCAAGCTACTCATGGAGGAAATGAACTTCGTAAGGGATTTGGTGAGTGTGTACTTCGTTAGAGCCATGGTAGTATCAGCAGCCTGTCTCCGGGTACCAAGCTAAACCCGTAGGTCATAAATGATTCTGACATAATACATCACTAGGCCTCCCAAACAGTCCCAACTGCTCGACTCTCAAAGAGAACAACAATAAACACCATACTGGCGGACGACATCAAAATAAAGATGCACCAGCCTTCCCTTATCTGAAAACTCCCGGTTTAGAAACGGGGCCTGGATCTAAAACGCATTACAACCAGACTGCCTAAAACTTCCCCTAAACGGGTTCTATCTGTCAAATGGCAGAACCATACCACTGGAAATGAAGCTATGTGAGGGACAGGTATTCTGCTCTGTTAATTCCGCATATCCAAACATGTTTACGATTTCCGAGTCATATTAGACAAGCTCATAATGCAACCCGTATCTACTACCAGCTTCAAACCTAATGGAGGACCATAAGCGGGTCAACTGGTCGTCAAAAAGCACACAATGAAAGTGAATATTAACGTAACCATTTAGAGAATCATAACAACAGATCACAATAAATGAAGGCTAGTTTACTTTTGTTAATGAAAATTTTCCGGGAATTCACTCCTTTTAGAATGACTATCCAGCCGGTCATCAGCCATCCCTACCAGTATGCCTATCATCATTCAACCAACCGTTTCCGTCGTACTCAGCCAACCTAGAAAAAAGACACGAAGTTGTCGTTTGCGTCGCCTAGACGACGGGTTTATTTCCAGCCGCGCAAACCAAGTGAAACTACATCAACTGTCACTAGATCATGCAATCCAACCGAGCGTATCCATTTCGGTTAGAGATTACCTCATCAGCAAAACGCAATACACCCGCTCCAACAGCGCTGGGTACTCTCAAGTGCTTAACAACTCTCAACGCATACTTTTTGCTCAGCTTACATAATTAATGTGCCAACAACGGAATGAACTAAGTTTTTAGGTTGTGCGGATAACTTACTCTTGCAAGCAGCTCAGCACCATTATTGCACGGTTTATTTGTCTTAAATCAATTGTGGAACGTAGGTGTTTCGTTTTAGCTCGTGAATGGGGATAACCATCATTACTTCTTGAAGCAAAAAAATCATTATGTGTCCATTCCCGGACCAATATGATTCCGATACTTGGAAGTCACTTCATACCGCAATATAGCTGATTCTTTCTCACCAGTAGCATCTTCATAAAAGCGAAGGGAGAGCTTCTGGATGTCTTAAGTTTGGAAACACTTTCCACTCCTAACCACTTAATTTCAAGATCCATCATTGCTTGTACGTCAGTCCAATGGTTATACTATCTCGCTATAGGTTTGCTTGGGCTTCGGAGAAAAAAAATATCTCACACTCCTGAACATGTGAATAAGATTCATGCCCCGTTGAATCGTACAGTGCACACACATTTTAAAGGTGAGAAAGTTGAATCCCAGTTAAAAACACACGAAGGCTGCTAGCAAAGTACTTAGTGATAAGTTATTCTCCAGTCCCACAATTTTTCAACGATTGCCCTGTTACACAGTGAGATTTAAATTTAGTTTCGTGCACGCTGAAGCCACGAGAACAGTGTTTTTGCCTGCCCAAAATTTCTGTGACTCCTGAACGCAAGTATTCATGTCCCTTTGAATGAATGAACGTATAACAGCGACTCTGTAACCAGATTCAAAACCCTTCTATTTCGCTCGTGTTTCAATTACAATATACATATTCCTTGTTACTACTGATGAACATGTGATGATTAGAACAGCTGGGTTTTGCTTTTTCGGAAGCATTTCCTTCAATTAGCTCGACTTTTTCCGAATTTAAGTCTGATGTTTCTCTTTCCCAAATACCCTGTTGATGATTATAATCTGTCCTCTAACCGTTTTTTACAGCAGGGAGCGGGACTCCCATAGAAAAAACAGAAGCTACTAAATTGTTTGGAATTGGTTCTACCACAGATAGGCCAGTGCGACGCACATCTAGAAGTGAGTTTTATCATTAGGGTACATTCAGCATTCCAAACATAAACTCTGCAATGATCCATTAGATAACTTTATTTAGTGGTTCAGCATCATTACACCCACAAAGGAAGCTCAAACACTGGAACACTCAGCTGAAAGGCCAACCATGGATCTGACATGTTGCTTACGCATAAACTAAACAGTATCTCAATACATCATGTCCGGCACATAGTACTGACACTTTTTGTGGACACTGAAAGTTAGTTTCAGGTGCTACAGATTAAGTGAAACCAGATAATTGATGTGGTGCAAGTTAGAATATGAATCATGGGCCACACTTGTAGACAAAATACTCAGTATTCAGTTAAGTGAACAAAATTCGCAGATCAAGAAACACGGTAAATCACTAAATATATGTCCGATGCACAAATATACTGGACAAATTCAGCTAGAGAATGGACAGTAAGCCAGGTTTGGTATCGTCATCCTCCATCAGAATCTAGCTGTGTTTTATTCATCAATAGGACCCTCGGAATTCAGCTACTGACATGCAAAATAATCGGCAGTAATAAGATTAATCAAACCACAGAGAGGAATTATAAATACGCGTGGAGGAAAACAACTAAAGTGTGACCCTATCGAGACAGTGAAGCAGTTATTGTGCCAAGTGAGCTAGGATTAAGACTCATGTGTCTTGGGCAATAAAGGCTGATAATCAGCGTCCATAGGATAGTGGGCAAAATTCCGAGTGTCATAAACATTTTCTTCCAAACGTACGGAACAAGGCAGATGGGATAATCACTTTGTGATCTCGTGAACGGCCTTGTTTTCGTGTGTCACGCTTTTCACCTGGTGATCTGAACGTTGCACCCTTTCCGAATGAATGAGTAAATGTGTGGTTTTGTGTCATATTTGTAAATATAACTTGTATCACGTTGTGTATCAAATTATCTGTCAGAATTCCTTTGACTGGCGTTTAGCTGACAGCCCTGAACGGAGACAGTATATGTCCTGTAAACTCCAATCGACGACCTCATGACTAAGACTTCTGTCTGAAATGAAATCACAGATTCCATTAACATATTGTGCGTTATTTTGGTCAATGGTAAGCAGTAGTGAATTAGGGTTTTATATAAACTGGACATTCACTACTGTTGCACTCCGACTGGATAATCGGAACATCCCTCGCAAATGCATGTGGCTAATCGTTCACATATGACGACTCAGTCGTGCCTAACCTGAGATCAATGAGGTAGTGGTCAACACGATTGCATGCGTGGCCAAAGTTCAAGTCTCGGCCGTGACAAGAATATGCAAAAATGGCAAGCCATAATCAGTGCAAGACACGAGTCTAGTATTTCTTTTCGGATGAGACAGCTGCGAAGAATTGTGAATGATTAGTTACTATTTGTGGAATCAGTCATAAGCTGTCCCGATTTCAACATGAGTATTTCTTGGTTTAACTGAATGGTGATGAAAACTGATATGGAGATCAAGTAGATTACGTTGACATTAAAACGACCTAATTTTATACTAACATTAGCCAGATTATCACATATGTAGTTTAGATCAACTGATAACGGTTGGTAGGTGTGAACAACATGAAACCATCGGATATTATCTTATTTGGCAATAAACTTTTGCAGTCCACAGACGTATTTGTTGGATAACTTTTGTTTCCAGCTCCGAATGTTTTCTGAGCTTCGATCAAGACACCAGAAGTAGCTGGAGTTGTTTTACATCCTAGTCCAGTAAAGACAATAATATCAACACAGCTTGACACCTTTGATAAAAAAAGATGCATCTTCCGAATATTGTAAATGATGGAGCCAAAGTTACACCTGTGCTCTATCCGACGTTGTCGCGAATGCCTATGAATAAATTTTGTAAAAAGAATCGTGAACAGTCTGACGATGTTACATGATGAATAAATTTATGCTCCGGTATTAATACCTAGTGTCCGACATATCAGTCGTCGAATATACAGTAATCATTTCGATCACAGTGTGTTCTTAGAAATGTTCACCATTCCACCTCTTGTCGTTGCCTCAATGGCACTCCAATGAGCAATTTGATTTATAGGTAATGGTGACCCACTACACATCAGTCGCTAACTAATTTCAGATACACCATTGTTCTCTATAGAAGGAAATATTTACCGGCCTATATTGTATCAACTTCTTGAAAGCTGAACTATATAATCGAAATCTACATATAACTATTTTGCAAGCAGATCCTTGTCAGGAGATAAATCTGTTCTACTGTTTAAAAGTTGACATATTTTTAGCAACTGGAGATAAACGTCCGTTTTCCATCTTGACGGACTTAACGTGCATAATAATACCTCCATACACTTCGAAGTATGAAGATCACTTGGTTATACCACTCAGCGTCGGTGTTAAGTAGGCTATTTGGTTAACCCGTCACTGGCTCATCTTCTTCATGAATGGTTACTGAATAACGAGTGAAGCAGACCGAAGTTTTATGAGTAACTTTTGTTCCGCACCTCTGATTGCTAAATGGGCATATACTCATGGCAAGGGCGAACGAGAACATCATCTACCATCCTGAGTTCAGTCGATACTATTGACTGAACAAATACCGTACCTCGCGTAGTAAATCGATTTCTAAAATACATAAGACCATATGCGCCTACAAGTAACACCTCCATCATAAATTGTGTAGTTTTATATTCATAACGTCGACTGTATTTAAGTGCTCCATCACTTCCGAGTATACAACTGACCAGTCGATCTTTTCTGGGAACCCCGCAGTAGAATAATGACAGTGAATCACGTGACCTCTGTTGTTTTATTAACACCCAATTCGTAAACCAGTAAAATTTGTAAACTCTGGTCACCAGCCATGGACACTACATCTTGATTTACAATCCATCTTAACAGTTCCAAACGAAATTATAATGAGAACTATACTCAGAAGGAACAAGCAGCGGTCGAAGAAGAGGCTCTCATCTGACGTAATCAGACGACAATATTCTCACCTTGGTGGTGCAGATTTCATTCCACATTGGACAGTTATGACAGCCGTGTTCACGTTGTCTGTGGATGAACTAACACATGTTCATTGCAGTATCCCTCTCCGCCACTTTCACACAACCACCAACGATATAGTTTCCGTAAGAAAAGAGAAAACTGAGCTTTCCTGACAAACACTCCTCTAAGTGAGGAAAGCCCCACAACTGCCTATAAATGCTACCTCCACCTACAGAATCTGCGTTTCACAACATTTGGTGATTCGGCACATTTCAGTGAAGTTTATCTATGAAATATGTCACGTCAAAAGCAATAGTGCTTCCCTGAAAGTAACTGTGTAGTAGACGTAACAGAAAGCAAATCGAGAACTTGTCTGGTCCTCTCTTATTTGACACAATTCACATCAAAATAAATCCATTCCGTATGAGAAAAATAATGGATATCTTGCAGACGAATGAGGCAGCTGATACTCTTGCAGTTGTCATACGAGTTTCGAACCTCTGGCGCATACTAAATGAAGGAATGTGTATTTCAACCGCCAGTACTTTACATTATCTGCCTCCGAGGTTGAATAGAAGATGGCATTTCCAAGTACTATAGCATTGATGGTTGCACTGGAATGTAACATGCCATAGGCCTAGCCCAAACAAATAATGTAGTTTGTTCTCGTTGATGGCAGCACATGATCGAAGACAAAAAGCGCCGATCAGTCATCTATATGCGGATTCAAGCTAAGTTGAGCGTTTATGTCACTTGTAAGCGTGTGGAATTCAGTCCTAATGTGATTAAGGCGAATTTCAATATTTACACTTTTGTGTGCTGCTGAACAAGTAGTAAACAGATGGTGGTTCATGACATTCGGATGATATTTGGATAAAACGCACAGGATGATAGTGAAAACCCGACCGTTTACCAGGACAAAACTGAACCAAGCCTATGTTGTTCTAAAGCACAAGGGAGTTCGGCCTAATTGTTTTGGAATAGTCTGACAAAACATCACTTACCTAAAAAATATCAAAGTACAAATTTTCAAGTGGCAGTCGCAGAAGCACGCCGTATGCTCGCAGTGCACATTAATTTCAAAATACGAGCGAATACTTGCTACGACAGCCTGTTCATACACTAACCGTGTAGACATTAATTGTCAACAGCATTCAGCTTTCTTGGTTTTATGAAATAGAATTTGGCAAAAAAGATAACAAAAGTGGTCATGGATCATTTTGTTCTGTATATATGCCAGGATAAATGGGCACATTATTGTCAAGTGTGATATTTTTTATACTATGAGAGGGAATTGTTTTGATGACCACACTTGATATGCCTAGTTTCCTAGTTGCCTTGCAGGACAGTATGATTAAAAATTTATTCTGGTGACCTCGTAGACAGCATGAGTTAGTAAGCATTTTTAGCCGACAGCAAAGAACCAGATTAACCTGTGGGTGTAACCAACAAGACAGGAATTATGGATGGTCCCTTTGAAAACCGCATTCAGCTGACATACCAAAACCGTGATAAACTATCTAGTCACATAATTTAATTCGGGACCATATTGGATAAAGTGAACAGAGAAACGGTCAACCACGAAGCGGCTGGAATACTTCAGTGTTTGAGAGTAGCTTACGTAACACCTTGCGTGTGCGTATAGAAGACGCGCTGTAACCATACAAATGGCTCGTCTACGTGGAACTCAACAAGACGGCCATCGGTAGTATGACGTGTACCCAACTTTTTACTAGATAGTTTTTCAAAACATTTTGAACCCAAAGAACCAAGACCTCGTCCAGGCCATTCCTCTTGATCGGTACACCATTTCTACCTTGTGGTCATGATCGGGGGATAGAACTGGTCAGCTTCCACAGTTTCATCTGAAAACAGTGGCCTGACTGGCTAAAAACAAATTACTTACAGGCTTACGGTTAAGCGTTACTTGCCACACAATCAAGGGTAATTACCGCTTGATAAAACATTTGTCTAACACTCAACAACATGATCGTTTATCAAAACTTGTAGTGTTCACTTATGCAGGTCGCCGAATTTTTGTCAACATAAGTACTTGGCACTCACTAAAATTCAGCGGCAATTGATTGTTACACGAAATTTACAATGCACACACAAAGTAGTTAACTGTTGCATTACGCATTCATTACAGCAAACGTTTTTACCCATAAGGTGTTAATTACTATAACACGCCAACCGAAAAAATGTTTATACTTGCATTTAACATCTTTGCGAATTTCGTGGACAAAAACACTAATGAGTGGTCTATTAACCGGGTTGAATTGCGACCTGGTGGATAGTAATTTACTGCAGCCTGAAAATCTCAGGATAGTCCACAAATGAAAATCGATACATCTAGTCAAAACAACTAGGTTCCTATTAACTAACACCAGATTGGAATAAACACATCGTGATCTAAAATCTAAATATTAGTGGGACTAATTGAGGACCATTCACGTTGTGGCCACTTCTATAGGCAATAGTTTTGATCAGTTTATTCTTCTGACTGTTAGCACGTGCCAGCACCTAAGTGGGCAGAGTGCACACTGTTAAGCATAGATCCTGGTTGGGATTGTATCATTCAGATATGACCCCAGGTGAACATCATTTCTAATTCACACTAGGTTTGGAACCCTGTCCAAGCGTGCGTGATAGATAAAATACTGACCGTATTTCCAACATTCCCGCAATCACTGAGTGTGCTTGTTGTTGAGACTGGTGCTTCAGCATGTTTCACTGTTTGATACTGTGCCTCCAAGCCAGCTACCTTCCTTGTTTGCCCTCGTATTTGTACTTTCTTGATATTACTTAGACCCATCAGCGAGTTACTAGTCTAGAGATTATTATCGAAACAGACATGGTGTCATATAAAAAGAAATGGAGAAAATTGTACAAGCCACTGTAAATTCCTCATCCAGAAGTCTGCTGAAGGTTCTATGCATTCTTCATAGTACAGATATTCAAGATTATTTCACCCCCATTTGGGAAGACACATTGAGTTGACAGAGATAAGTCTCAACATCATTCGTCTCATGCCTCCGTGTTACTTCATTAGTTGGCAGTTGCGTGGAGTTTTCCAATCGACTCCACGAATAAGATGATACGAGGCATTTTGTGTATGGCGTATGGACAGAGAGTTCAAGCCAGCTAGGTCTGTGCCGAAAAATGGTTTTTGGAAAAAAGATGTACAGGTTAGTATCTCTGAAAATCGGTCTTCTGCCAACTTCGTTGACTACGTGGTAATTCCGCTGTACCCGAGCAACTGTGCACAGACAACGACTAACAAAGATGGACAATAAGTGAACGCTTTTTGTCGAAATTTGGAACCACGAAAAGCAGCAGAACGGAAGGATGCGGAGTTCACCCGCTCTTTCCCAGAACAGCTCACTTCGTTCCATCAGCAAAGATGCAGCGAGTTCACTAAAACCATACCAGTGAAGTGCAACTACTGGTCACCTTCCCAGTAGTTACGCCAGCCATTATGCTACTATCCAAATACATAAAACTATACACTGGTTCTAACATGATGTCATCAAGTATGGACGTAGACACAGGTACCTCCGATTAAATAGCTATGTTTCCACACCTTTACGGAAGGAGGTTAATGCAATGCCAACGAAATGACTATGTCAAATTGCTTGCAAACTTTTGAGGCAACTTCTGTTCGTCATTATTTACATAAATCAAGTCACGGGGTTTGCCACCTGAAAGAATTTAGACACTCCTTCTTTATGATGCCAACCGTGGGGAAACTGGAAGGTTTAATAAAGTCTCATTGCGGGCTGTGCGCCCCGGTGTCAAACTATGTTGATGAACTTAATAGGCCTACCTTTCTTTTGGCGAGGAAACCAGAAGACAACTTTGTTAACAAGGTCGAATTTCCAAAAATTAAATCAGCCCTCACCTTCGATAATGTTGTAGAAATTATACTGTATAACGAAGCGTGGAGATTTGGCCTACACAGCCACTGTCAAGGTGTGGGCAGATTCGTTATTTTCCTATGTAATTTTCCCGATGCAGAAGAAATCTAGAACGATCACACTTGCCAGAATATTCCATAGGTTGCCTAGGAGGTTGAGGTGAACATTACGCCAGTGCTTTTCGAAGATGGGGATAACAGTAGCTATGTACTAGGCCTCGGTATCAGACTGCCCAAACAATAGATCATCAGTGGTGTTAGTTTATCGATGAGGGAACACATCACCACCATTCGCGTGAGGGTACAGATGGTGTTCGATCGAGAAGCCTTATTACCTTGCGGATTCCCCCTCCGGTTTGTCAGTGAATAGTTATCCCCAAGAGAGGAGGAATGGTTACAACTTTTGTTGTCTGTAGTTTCTATGGCCAGTCGAACAACAGTTGGAAGTGTTATATCGAACGGTTTTTTAAGCAGTGTCTTGTTGGCGAGTTTTTCGGTGTTCGTTGTTTGAATGACCCGGCGGTTGACGTAATTTATGGCAGTCTCCATCTATGAGGCTTGATGAGCTCTTCACATTTATCAGTGAATGTACGGAGACGACTCACGTGCTTGTTATCACCGTTAGTATCAAGTGGTTTATACTTGGATCGAGTTCACGTGATTTTTTAGATGGCAGAACCAATGGGAGAACTGATCTGTTTCTCAGCTTGATAAGCCTTGCTGTTGAGTACTTTATCCCTTGATCAATCTCGTTTGAAATCATTATCACCTTCTGTCTGGTGATTAACTGATATATAGGCGTTAGCCTCACGCAAGAAAGGTTTTTCGTAAGCATTGCAAAGCCATTTCAGAAAGTGCTTATCAACTCTTTATTAAAATTCACGTATTGTCACCTAGGTGTAACTCGTTTACCGACAAAAGGTAGAAGAGTAGACAGAGAGTGAGGTAAGTTGGACATACCATACTTGAGACTTGTCGCCATTAATGATTGGGTGTTGAACAATGCGATACGATATGAACCACTCTATGAGATTTGCGTTGTTATTCATGACTAAAGTGTGCTCACTTCATGCAGTTGTAAATGCTTGATTAGAACTACCAAAACAGTTTTCAAAGTAAGCTTCAGAGAAAATAGTTCTGACAGGTCCATACGTTATTAGTTCACGTCATCGTCTGGTGCTTTACTAAATTTGGGCAGTTTACAACTTACTTAGAACAGTATACAATGGCAATCTCAGCGATAAACTTTTCAGAGCGTTGGATAGTAGTTTTGTTAAAACCATCTTGAAATCTTCCGTGTAGTTTTACATTATCTCATAGTTAATAGGACCGTAAATGGCCATTTTTGTTCTTGTCCTGGAACTAATTTCTCAGCCAATTTTTAAAGTTTTCTTCTACTCTGGAAGCTAGAATTAAACGAACACGCGGACCAACCGAATGGAAGACCGTTGCATCTCCGACTAGTTCGGGTGGCCCAACAGTAAAATGTCTGAAACAAAATATTCCTCACAATTTGTGGGTGGAATTAATTCACTTAAACTGTGCGGATAGGTATATATGCTCGGATCATTCTACCTGTACAGCATCAAACTGTGTCAAACGTATCTGATGTTACCACCTCGTTTTTAATGCATTCTAAATTAAAAGACTATTTAACACTTTAGATAACAGCACAACTTCGTATTCTATACGCACTATTATGTTAGCTGTACGAGACTGTCGATAACAATTTTAATTACATACCTGGAAAGTATCCAGGTTCGGTTCTAATAAGGACATCTGATATAAGTGAACCACTCTCAATCTTAGATTGTTTTGGCTAAGTGATCGAAGTCGAAAGATATATTCAACGTATTTCATCAAATACCCATGTGACCGGATGTATTAAGTCTAGAGGCCTGAGTTTAGTGTACATATTCGCCAGATTTAGGGCTACATATGACAATTAGTTGCATGAATGTCAAAGTCACCTGACTAAACATTGGCATTGTTTTCACGGAACGAGGTACGACAATGTTCCATTTCAGCGTGTTAGTCGATTTATGAAAACAGTCAATTCAGACAGCAAATCATGTGATCCCGGATATCCTAAGTTTACTGGGATCTTATCACGTGAAAGATCGAGGGGGCTCACTGAATTTTTAAGTGTCGTGTTCGGAGTACCTCACAAAATGTTCGTTTCCAGCCAACAGATAACTAGACAATATAGTGCTGCCCGTTTCTGGTTACGTTATACATTGGCCCCCATTCTTGGGTTAAAAATAGTGGAAATTCTCAATTAAAACCCTCGTAAGTTTTGGATGCTAATGAGTTGGCATGCCATGGCCTGGCTATCTGAGTATTACCAGTCGACGGTCAATAAAATGTCAACGTGATTCGTCAAGGGTTTGCTCCATCCGCAAAGGTAGCAAAGTTGAAGTATATACCTGCTTTGTCCATTTCGTCTCCTGGAGTACCTGGAGACTGACACCACACACGCTGTTCAATTGAGTGAAACCCTGCTACTTTTAAAGGTCCGTTACCACAACTTTGATGGTGAGTAAACTTCTGAACGTTCACTCTTCTGTAGTAGGGATCAACTCCACCTTAGGAACTCAATGTCATGGTAATAATATTAGGGGTCAAATTAACTGTAGGCTGTACATCCTGGGAAAAAATAATCTTTTGCGTTAAATGTTGTTTGACATAAGAACACCAAACATTTGCGAACGTGACTTGGTGTCCCCGAGGAAGTGGCCGAGTTGTAGACTATCTACTGAGGTACAAATATAGCTCGTCTGGAAAGAGCTGAGTATTCTACCGCTCAACAAAAGAATAATCTGGTGCAGTCTGTTGATACTTTCGTTCATGTAAATTCCAACGCATGTGGCTATCCCCGAAGTTTGTTCAATTTGTGGACTTAGATTTTTCTACACCGACCACGTGTTTCGAAAAACTATAGGCGGTTGGTATAGAAACGAATGAAAAGCTGATCATTGAAGCTAACTACCACCTCCACGTGTCTTGTCGTTGTCTGGAATAAGCTAACTGGGGCAATATCTTTTGAATTGTACCTCCTAGCCCAGCAGGCTGCCCGTGGCGACACTAAGGCAAAAAGCTTACCCCATCAGAAGTACAACCTTGGGCTACTGAATTGATGACGCCAGGCTCAAGCGTATGCAGGACAATTCAACAGAACACAGATTTGCGTAGGTAGGAACAAGAATTCCAAGCTGCTACTTACTGGAATTTTGAGATGTTAATGACACAGCATCGCCTGTTTGTCAACGGGCACAGTGGAACTGGTAGAACATACTTAGTCATAGACACTTTCCACCAATGGCAGTTTCTAGGGTACTACAAGCAGCATTATTGCTCAGCAGTAGCATCCAGTACAATTCCCGCCTCGATGTCATGTGTGCAACCACTTATGGATTCACCAGGTTAAGCCGAAAGTCATTCTGTTCCCCTTCGTTAAGGCTGCATGATACGTTGCTTATGTTGTTAGCTGCGTGCTTTTGGTAACGGAAATGTGGAAGCGCAGTATAACGATGCTCATCAACTGGATTCAGACATATGTCACCGAGGCACTAAACAATGGCGATGAATCGGATAGTCTTTGTACGGGAGGGATTATTCCTGTCTATCATAATGATAAACATTTCATAAATATTGGAATCCCTGGAGATTTTAGAAACTAGACGGAGCATTCTATCTGACAGCTGGTATAACAAGTCTAGGAGAGATATCCTTAGAAAGCTAAAACATAACATGAAGACTGATTATGAGGCTTGATAAGTCGAAAAATTCAGGAAAATGGAAACCGGTTCTGCTCCGGGGAACATCAGCAAACTCTTTGAGGTTATCTGCGACACTGCTCCCTGGAAAACCTTCCGTCAGTGAAGCTATCAGCAAGGCAGATGGCACACTTATTTACAGTTAGTCCAGAATGTCAGAGCAGTGGGTGGAGAACTGAGGGTCAATTTAGCTGGCCTCATGCTTCTACTGTGTTTCCGCCACAAACCTGTAATGTAGCACCACCCACTGAGACTGAGGTTCGCAATTGCATTTTGGGTCGCAAACGTGGTATGGCTGCTGGCCCAAATGACCTTGTGCCGGCACTTTTCAAAGAAGGTGGGGGAGGTGTTAGTAAAGACTTCGACTCGGTCGAACCAACTTGTGTGGACGACGAAGACCACCCATCTGTGTTGAGATAACTCGTCAATAGTTCTCATATTCGAGTAGGGTATCACGGGCTCTTACAAAATCCCTGGGAGCTCTGGCATTCATTAGACTTAATCGACTCACTGCAGCTCGGGAGACAAACATTAGAGAAGAACAGGCAAGGTTTCGCCCTGGCGCGGGATGTATAGATCATATTTTTACTCTCCGTCAAATTTCCGAACAGCGTTATGTGTAACGCCGGCCAACAGTTGCCGTATTTCTCGACCATGAAGGTGCGTTCGATTGGGTGGATCGGACCACACTTTTCGAGTCGCTTAAACGCATGGGTGAACCGACCAAGTGTGTGAACATGCTGTCGGCGCATTATTCCCATACTTCAACTCAAGTTAGGATTTACGGTGACGGTCTCAGCACCGGGAGCGGTGTACGTCAAGGCTATCCACTTTCCTCATTGCTGTTTGTTTTTGTCATGGACGAAATAATGGAGGGCTCCACGGTACTCGCAAGATGCCGACGTGCACGTTCTACCTGGTGGAATGTTGACTGATCTTGATTATGCTGACGACAAGATGTTGCCGTTTGTCAAACTTCAAACAGCACAAACAATGCTAGACGCTATTCCGCATTCTGCTTACTATTTCGTAATGCGCTTTTCAGCCACGAAGTGCAAAGTACTGCAACATTGATGTGATTACATAGATTTAATGTTGGATAATGAAGTCGTGCAGGTTGTTGGCCGGTCTGTATTCCTGGGAAGCTGTATCAGCGACGATGGTGATGTTGCGAATGAAGCAGCAGTGCGTATCTCTAGACAAGGTTGATGTTCACTAATCTGGGGCACCAATGACGACAGAGAGGTATCTGTCTGATGATGAGAGGTCGCGTATGTAAGGCTGTATTATTATACGGTAGCAAAATTTGACCGCTCAGGGAAGAAGACGTGGACCGTTTTCAGGTACTTGACCACCGGTGTCCGCGTTCGATCAATCGTATCGGTTGGCACCAACGAGTGCGCACCGGGGAGGTTAGGAAGTGGGTATTTGTTGATGATTGTCAAACGAGTTCTTTTGTTCAATCCCTACGTTTGCACAGGCTTAGATGGTTAGGTCATGTATTAAGGATGCCAGCTAGTGGTCCGTCACACCGAACACTATTTGCCAACGCTGCGACCGACTGGTGTAAGTTTCGAGGTGAACAGATGATGACCTGGCGTTGGGAAATGAAGTCGTTCACCAAGGGGTTGGCCACTGTAGATCGAGTTCGTCTCCCGGGCTGGGGCCATCGCGACTCACTGAGCCAATGGCTTGAGGCGTTAGGTGAGATGGTGGCTAATCGTGCTCAGTGGCGTGAATGTTGTCGCTGTTTGACGGAGTTGTCTGTGGAGTAAGTGCACTTAATGACACGGGACAGCAAAAGCCTTACTTTTACTTACAGTTTGTTTGTTCTTCTGCAAGGTGTAGACCACTTTGATGTTGAATGTTTCAATATGGATGCAGCCATTTTTTTAGTAGTTCGGTCCCTTCTCCTCCCTTTCTTCTCTCCTTCTCTCTTCTTGTGCAGTATTTGCTTTTCTCTTCATGGTTGTGTGACAGTTAAACAAAAGTGTGAACCACTGATGTAGTGGTGTTTATGATGATGATAATGATGACTGCATACAAGGAAGCGACCTCTTTATCGGGGATGGAGCTTATAAGGGGGATTACTAAATATCAACATGGCTATTCTTTTAACAGCCCTTTTCAGTTCAATAGCTAACCACAGCACGCGTACTAACTGATATCGTCCTCACCATCCGCACCCCTCCAATTTTCTGGTACAACTCGCTTTGATAAACACTGTAGCAGACTTACAACCTGGAGTACACAGACATAACTTGGCTCAAATGTTTGGAGTTGAGGTGTGTAAAATTACGTTCATTAGCTTTCAATCCAGTAGACGGAAATGTACGTCTTGACGCAGAACATCCTATCAGTCTGAGGTTACAAAAGTCTGGCATTTGGACAAGATAAACCATTCTATCCCTTCTTGACAGATTCATCCGCTTTTGACTCAAATTATGTTACGTCCAAGAACGTTCTGTAATTGTCAGTTGACAGATATCAGGACTCTCCTGCTGTGCTGTAGCCTTAGTGGTTCTGTAGCTTTTCATCATGCTCACAAGTTGGATGAGAGAGTGGTAGTATAAAACTTCCCAATGGTACTGCTCAAGACATATCGTTAGAGCATGAAACGGATCCAGCAACAAAAAAATCTGAAAAGTACGTACGTCTTTTTTCAAAGGCAAGCTTTCAAGAATGTGAGAAAATCGAACGTACAGGCCAACTTGGTTACATCACTCAGGTTGCCATGAGCCTTTACGCAGCTGAATGAATAATGCTCTAAAAATCGGCGGATTATCGATAGCAGGAAGATGAGGCGCTGTTGTAAGCATACATTAATCAGTACTGTCGGATTCTTCTTTTTTATCGGAAATAATTTCGCTGCTTGCAATTATTTCCTCATTTCTGTCGGCCTACATCTCGTCCTCGGTGATCACAGTGCGAAAATCTATGCATGTTTGCTCAAATTAGGGCGATTTGCTAAAACACACGACATACCACACCACTCAGTAGGCAAACCCAAAGATGATTACGGAAATTAAACCAACTTGATGGTTACGTAACCCTGGTTGTGTGCGGTTTCTCTATAGTTGACAATATTAAGCATGAAACAAAGATCGCAACCTATCTGCAGAAGTCTCGAGTAACCGATCGGCTAGCACAATTTATGGCTAAATTGATCGTCTTTAATTCACCGTCAACAAGGTATTTCGCCTTCAAATATCTCGCAAACATGTGCATCGTTCTCACTCGGAAAGACCACATGGAAAGCTGAATGGTTTAACAAGTAGAGTGGTCTAAGTAAATGAAAAATTTCGATTAAGACTGGCTCTTCTGGTAAGTTCAAACAGAGCCGAAAGTGGTCATATCAAAATATTAGTCTCAAAGTGAATATCCTGAGTGGTCATGTAATTTGTAATGTCAGTTTTTTCTCTGAAACATCGTCCATTTTGCTTGAACCCTTTTTAAGAGGGCATTTGTACTTTATTCTAGTGAAAACCCATGTTTGTTATTCCAATCCTTATAAAAAAAAGTTTAGAAATATTCACAGCTTCATCATGATGATACCTTTGCTTCATCACAGAACCTCAACCACCTCCAGTCCAAACGAAACATGAAGAATTACAAGGATTACCGACGATCCCAGCGAGTGGAACGGAAAGCAAACAATCGGAAGTGCAAGGGCTGAAGGTCTATGAAGGAAATCAACACACGATCGCTATGTTTTCTCCACCAACTGCTGACAGCACCCCGTCCCTATACGCCACACCGCTACCTTGGGATGTAAGTAATCTTTGGATATAGTCCGACTACACACTGACGTTTACATGATCCGTCATTACGTTGCTTTGGAAAGTGCGTTGAACATCTCAGAACATGACCGTTCATTTGATAGTTTACACCACACTATGTTCTCAGACAAAATTAAGTGTTGATAACAACGTTATCTGCGAGGTGGTTGGTGCCAAATTCGTGCTTATGTTAATCAGTAGGCAAATCAGTGCTAGTATTCGGAATTTCACTAAACAAGAAACGTACTGTTATGTTCAGGAAACAAAAACGTGCACACCTTTGCAATTAATAAGAAATAAGCGACAAATAGCATTCAGATTTAAAGTACACGAAGTGTCCAAGCGTAGTCAAGCAGATGTGCCAGTACAAAACGGTCCATCTTACGCAGTCTGACATAGTTTGGTCGACTCAGTCTGAATATTGCAGACAGCTGATATAGAAAAGATATTACGGCTTGTTACACAAAAATTGCTCACGTTAAACAGAGGATTTCACAGATCTTTCTGTCCTCAATCATTTGAACTTTACAGATTAAATAAGATGTACAATCCTGAAGTACACCCGATTGTATGTTGGATGGTGGTAAAAAGAGATGGAGCAAAGGAAATGTAAAAAATATGAAAAAACACAGTTTCGTTACAGAAATGGTGAATGTCAGTTAGTCTACTAGTCATGCAAACCTTTATAATTTATGTGGGTGAGAAAACACAATGCATTACACAACCGAACTATATAATTGTGGTAGATCTAATCATCATTAAAAAATCGTTCTCGCAATACGCAAGTAAAATTGGAGAAAAGGTAATCCAACAACGCATAGGCCTAGAAAACTGACTTTTGTCGTTACTGTGAGCGTCCGCACATAAACGTCACGTTTTTGTGTCTAAACTTGTGAATCAACTGGTGTCAGTAGTGAGATGGTGGATACACGAACAACGAGGTTAACTGAACGCTTGGGAGTGATTGTATGCTTGCGTAAACCTATAATATATAAGTTGGCCGATCGATATATAGTATAGTTCGGCCGAGAAACACGGTATTCAAATCGGACACGTACTCTTATTCAGAGTACAAGGTTGGCAAACATGATATTGGTGTCGTTGATGTGACTATGGATGGTTTACCAAAAATTCTGTAACGACGAAGGAAATCACATTGTAAAATACTTACGAGTAAAAAGACATGAAGACAGTCGCGGAACACTTTGAGAGCAATGTTAATTCCCCCCGTTTCTGGTTATGAAATCTTACACGAATGAGGTATCGCGAAATTGGAGTTGAACTTATCAGAAAAGAATGCTGCACTTTCATTTCGGTTGCTGAAAAAACAAACCGTGTGGAAATTTCCGCAGATCGGAATCAATCCTTTGTGGTGTAACTTAGCAAAGCGAATAAGCGGTGCTAAAAACCACCTCGTTTTCCTCACTTGAACGAAAAACCAAGCGCCTTGCAGACAAACAGACAAAACGATGGTGAGGAAAAGCCAACTGGTGATCCTAAATTCAATAGGTTCCCCAGGTTTTTTCATATTGAATCACTTATTCTCAGCTAGCCAAATGCAACTCAACCTGTTATCAGGTAACAATGTCATTAACGTGATGGATAAATCATACCAAGCAAATTTGCGTTGAGTGCATGAAACATTAACCAGAAGATTTTAAGCCACCTTTAGATACTTTGAATCACATCTTACCGCACAAAAGTAGATAATTTAACAAACACACAGGCATCACTTAATTGCCTTAGATGCTTACAAAAATCGGACGAATTTGTCTCAACGCAGCAGCTCCTACTTTGTTGAGTTAAATGATATGGTAATTTATAGGGATTATCTGTGCTCATTATTTACTCATAGCCTAGAACGGAACGCAGTGGCTGCGCCGTACCTCATTCGTCTTATGGGACATACACATTACGCACGTAAAGAGTGGTCCACTGGAACAGTTTGATATATATTTTCCAGTTTCTAATTACGTTGTCAACGCTGATTGTTCTTGTCGATAACCTAAACAGAATGAAAAGTCCGAAGGAGAAGCACTCGGCTGGAGGCCATCCCCTTTCCCTGCACACGGGTGGACCGAATCAGACGATTTTGAAGAGGCGATGCGGACACGCCTTTGGAACCCAATGGGAACAGCGCACCAGCCAGGCCGAAACAATCCACCGCCGGATCCCATTCGTGGTGTTCCTCGGAATCCGACAGGTCGTACTGGTGTCGGTGGTAAAGGACGATTACCAGTTTGGGGAGCCAATCCAGCTGTGATCATCGTACTGACCAGAGAACAGAAACCGGAGGAAAACTCGGCAGAAAAAACGTTTGATGGGTCTTCTGATCGATTGCGTTTGGAATATGCTGTAATTGCACACAGAGTTGCTTTCCAACTACCGTGGGTGAGTGTTTGAATCTTCCCGTTCGTTAGTAGATGTTTGGTTCGTGTTTAAATTTTCAAGTGGCGCTTATGAAAAACCAAAGCGTAAGACATTGTTCGTAGATTAATATAGGAATTCTAGTGAGATGAACCCAATTCTTATATTCAGATTCATCATTGAACAAGGAGTTAAATCTGTTGCACACAGCTCTTACTTCAGTCGTACAATCAACCAAGACAATATGTAGGTGGTCAAAGTTTACAACAATTGCCAACGAAGCTAGACACGGAGAATTTCCGTATACTGAAGCTTCCTCTAAAACAGTTCACATTTAAAAGTTTGCTAAGAATTATAAAATGCGCGTTCCGAGCTAAATCCACATTGTTGAGGGACCGAAGGAGGAACTATCAAAAGCATGACATTTAATATGCTGGTAAATCTCAATAATCATTGAGAAACGCTATCTCGTTCGGTTTGTTGACCAGACTTTAAATCCACAATCATACGATTGTTCTGAGCTTAAGACTGTCAGAGTGCACGCTGCCACTTCAGTGTTGGTTTCGTTGTATTGGGATGATTTGCTTGTCCACAGTCAACTCATAGTTACCTTTCGTAGTTATTCATATCTTAAAAACATATATATGGTAGTTATATATTTGGGAACACAGACTGTGGTAAATTAAACACCTTTAGTGTTAAAGTACCGAGTAATCCAAGTTCGTGAAAAGATTAACTATGAGTTGATCGAAACGACAAAGTTTGTGGAGTTTGGCGCCCGAAACAGGTTATAAGGGACACCAAAAATCAAATATACGAAGACACAAGAAACGTGATCCATTGCTGGGCTCGCAAATTTTACTCAACAATATACACGTGGCGGATGCAAACAGTAAATGAAAACCAACACACTCACCACCAGTAAGTGTATGGTTGACCGATAAACTACCGATGATGGGAGGATTAGCAGTGGTCTAGACAAGTCCGACTCACGGATAAACAGAACATCCATCAAAACTGTTACACTGCAACTTATGTGGCTACCGACACATAGTCGGATATTTCGGGATCACCATCATACGCCCATTCCGTGTGCTCGTTGGGGACGAACACACCACCTGCGATATTTTGGGAATTTCAATAAGAAGAACGTCAGAACAACGGTTTTCAACCAAAGATTACTATTCAATAAATTTTTTTCAAATACCTACATTCATAATTCCGGCGAAATATCACAAAGAATCTGCTCACGAGATCGACTGGCATTTGAGATGGCACTCACGGAATGCGAGCTAAGAAGCAATGAACATCCTGTACGGTTTCTGAAAAGCTAGTTGATAAATACCGCCTCAGAGAAGGCAATACTTAGGAAGGTGAGAAGAAAAAACCACATATGCACCACCATTGAAAAAGAATATTTTTAGTGAGCTGCTTGCCTGAAAACTAAACAAAGCGTTAAATAAAACCATTGTTTCAACTCATTTCATCAACAGCTCTCAAAGTCGACGCATGATAGTCCCACTGTTTAAAGTTCTGTCACTTTAGTTTATCACTTCTATGTGGTTATATCATATCAAGTGATCCTAGCGAGCTGGTTACATCCATCGCACAATAAGAAGATTGATTAATTGAAACAAAGTGCTCAGTCACACACACCTCGTTGACACTGACAACTAGATTGTGATCAATCAAGCGTTTAAGTTGTTCTTTCGCATACTCAGTAAGTTCTTCAAGAGCGTGCATTTAAGTCGACTGTGTACAGCTGATCCTTTCATCATTCGTGCACTGCAACCAAAACTGTGTCAACAAAAAGAGTTGGTGCACGGCGTCCATCTCTACTGGTCAGGATGTAGTCAGTCGGACTATAGTCCAACATAAACAAATACCTTTGTAGGTCTTACTGTCCTCTCCCTCCCACTTTGCAGTGAACCTCGGTCGATTTCTATCTTCAATGTATGATCCTTATTAATCTAACCTACATCTGCTAAACACCTCACTCGCTATGTCTGATTTAATATCTTGCTTATGGTTACCGTTCAGTGTGATATCAACTTTCATTCTGCAAAACAGGTTGTATGCACAGATTAACTATTCAGCTATTGTCTTGAAAAAGACTCTATCAAAAGGTACCTTCAACCGAAACCAATGTTCCGATGACATGTGGATATCCGATTAACGCCGAAATGTAGTTAGCCCACTTTTTCTCTCGTCTCAGATTGATATGTTCATTTCATCAATGTTTAATTGTATCTTTCAGTTTTTGGTCCGGCATCCAAGCACATGCAACGGATTGGACTGTACCAAGTCTCTGGTCGATCTGTTTGTGCACAAACGAGCTGAAGAAGTCTCTCAAGCCCAGCCCGATAATCGACAGCAGTATGAAAAAACTGAGAAGGCCTATCATGAAGCACAATTCCAACAGGTAGAGATTGTCTTCAGATGTTTGACTAAATCACAGAAAAACTAGAGTAGTTAGGGGTTTAGAGTGCGAAAAAAGTAGGTGGCGGATCGTTTTGGGTCCACATATGTGTCCAATGATAATGAGGTGAACTTTCAGGTTGGATTAAAAAACTCATTGTTCATAGTTGCATTGTCCTAGTGATCAAGAATAACAAAGACTATGATTGTAAAGGAACGAGTAACGACAAAGGGTAACACTGTTTGGCTGACATGCCCATCGCAGATTCAAATTGAATAGTTATGGGCAAAAACGTTGGAACTATTGAAACAAAATG
Source organism: Paragonimus westermani (assembly GCA_008508345.1). Classification (NCBI taxonomy): domain Eukaryota; kingdom Metazoa; phylum Platyhelminthes; class Trematoda; order Plagiorchiida; family Troglotrematidae; genus Paragonimus; species Paragonimus westermani. The sequence continues at coordinate 53,671 of QNGE01001810.1, read as the reverse complement.
ATTCTTAATTTCAGTCTATGTCAAGACCGCTGATAACAGCATATGTTCAAATGGTCCCTGTTTTATAAAGTGATCACAGTTCAGTGGAACACGAGAAGCGGGGAAGAAAGTGTTCTTTCAAATATTGTAACATGGGTAGACAGTCTACCCAACAAAAGTGTAGATATACAAATTGCACTCCTGTTGTTATTTGTAACATAAAAGTTCCGAGTTGTCTGCTCCCATGCTTTCGGCTGAAATTGAGGTTACATAATGCAAGCTCCGTAGGTTATCGACAGCTAGTCTGTTGGTTCCTAGGCTGATCGGATCAGTGATAATCTAAAGAACAGCAGGCAAGCACAGTGTCACAATACTGTTAATGAGTTGTTGATATTGACTACGCGACTGCTGATCGGTAGCGATGCACACTGACGTAAAACCAATCGATTTATACTGGTGGAAACTCAAATGAATAATCACCCCATGAACTGTGAAACTGAAACGACCCAACTTCCAGACTGTGATGAACGGTCACAACTAATAGATCTGAATCGTATTGAACAATACAACAGCTCTCGTATGTGCGTCAGCAGAATAACAATAACAATAACAATTTCATCAACGCAAAACAAAGACATGTTCCGATATGTTAACAGTTCGTTCACTCTCATCAGTCGCAAACGTATGATAGACAAATACAGCTAGACAGGGTATGGACACGCATACTGTCACAACAAGTAGTATGTCATCAACACCACGACAACCCGATGGGTTGCTTCCACCAGCCTTGTGCACATAGCCCCAACTGGTGAATTCTGACAAACATAGCTTCGCTAAAGACCAGCAACTTCGGATTCCGATTGCGTAGCGACATTCTAAATTAGCTAAGTAGATCAACGTGGTGACATGTTTCTATGGGGTGTCTAACAACCGATGATGCACAATCTCGAACAACGGACTCACCGGTTTGAGATTGCTGTGTGGTCAGTTGTTTTACCCATTTCCAGACGTGTTCTGCTACTCGCTCAGATAGCTACCGGTCGGTTCTGCCTGCGTAAACGTCACTGCGTCTGCAACTGAACTGAACTGTTCGACAAATTGACAGACAGAGTAGTCAAATTGTGTTCAAGATTGTGTAGAACTGGTCCTTTGGAAGTTTGAATCAAGCGTGGTTGGGCAGCAGCATACGCCCGGGATAGAGAAGACTT